>VCJN01000990.1:0-217610 GCA_006384855.1 Tetraselmis striata
GGTGCTAGGGAGCCCGCTGAAGTTGCTGCTCTCCACCGTATGATCCGACACGTTAGCAGAGCGTGCTGTGGTGAGATGATGCTGAGTGGTGGGTGGGTGGTGGTGGGGGCAGGGGATGAAGTCGGGACATGTGTCCAAACATGATGACGGATCTGTTTTGGAGACATATATGTGTCGATGTATTCCCAATAACCGTCACCTCAGTGATAAAATGGTGTTTGAGCGACATCGTGCTGTTCAGCGTACCTTGGCTCATCGTGCCTTGGACCTTTTTTGGTGGACACGTATACGTCGTGGCGTGAACGCCTATTGCGACAAATGTCCAAATTTTGGACGATCACGTTCTAATCGTCTGCAACCGGCAGATCCTACGCAGCGCCGTTACCAGTGCCTCCCAGACCGTGGCACTCTGTTGGTTAATACTTTATCACAAATTTATCTGTGCGTAAAGGTTGTGATGCCATGGTGGTTGTAGTGTGCCATTCAACCTGTCAGGCGCATTCTATTCCACCTAGTGAAACCGCGAAACGTCACCTATAGTATGTTTGAAAGAAATGTACAGACTGCATGGCTTACCACGGGTTATTTTATCAGACAGAGACCCGTAATTGTGTGTGTATTTCGGCATCGAATTGGCACCATGCATGCCTCAAAAGGCGGCCCATAATTTCGTACAGCAACTGCTGCGTTGTTTGCCGCCATCGTACGTGCCCCTCACTGGATCCGTGAATGGGAAGTTTGCAGCGGCAAGGTTTGTTCAACCACCTAAGGCTGGTGTGCCGTGCATCCTTGGGCCGGCGCCAACCAGGTGGCCCCGGAGATTGTGAACAGCTCCGCGGGCACAGGCCACCCGGCCGCCGTCTCCATGCCCCCACGTCCCTTTGAGGGCTTTATTGAAGAGCACCCACATGCCACCGGCGACGCCTCGGTGCTGCTGTTAGAGCGCGACGCAAGCGTACCCTGCAGCGTCGAGGGCGCCGGGCACCGAGAGACCTGGTGGGGCAGCCTGCCGCTGGAGCGGGGACAGGTGTGGTCCCCCACCCAAGGCGACGACCGCTACCTTCGCCTGCAGGTGCGCCTCCTCACAACAAATGGCTGACAACACCCGACGTCGCGTTCCCCGCCTCTCGGCTCCTTGGGTTGCTGTCGCGTCTTCAGCCCACTTCGTTCCGGATTTTCAGGCTCGATTAATTTGCCCCGTGAATTGCCTCTGGTGTTGGTAGCGTATTACATGACACTCAATGGGCAATTTGGGCTCCAGCCGCGGCGAGTCGCGAGTCCCAGATACTTGGGACACTTTGTGATACTTCCGCCATCCTTGCCGTCCTGAAAAAAGCTATCAACCCCGCGTAGCCCAACGCTGCGTGGCGTCAATTGTTGTTGATGTGAGTATATATGCATAAATCTCGTGCAATTGCTTACATCACCCGACTTGATAAGATTTCGCCATAAATGATTCCCGGCAAGCTGGGGGAATGTTATTGCCGTTGAACGCAGCGGAATCTTACACTGTTTTTCTTTCCGTCAATGGGATAAAGATAAACATTGATCTTCCGAGATCAAATAATTTATCTTTGTTGGCACGAAAATAAGAGTCCTTGCTATAAAGGCAAGGTCGCACGGATCTATGTCGTCGATACTTGGAGGGGGGAGTAGTACGGAGACGATTTGTCGCACACTATGGTCCATGTCAGGCTTAACGTCAAAGACCCGACGCCAAACAGACGCAAAAAGCAATTCTGTGCCTTTTGTTTGAACTAAAACCAAAGACACAAATTTGACTGCTTCCTGCCTACAAGTCCAAAATCATCCAGGTGATGCACTGTTTGTGCCACTGGTGCGATGTCCACCCTCCCTTGCAACCCGCTGTGGGGCAATGCGCTAACAGTCAAGTGTGTTTGCCATGGCGGGCGTGATGATGCGCACCGGTGTCGCAGTTTGATGACGGGACGTACCTCAACATCCCGCTCTCCCTGGCCGACTTTTACGAGGACGAGTTTGTGTACGAGTTTGGGGCCTGCCTCTACGGCGCGGACGGGAAGACCCCTGTGGGCGTGCACCGCCTTCTCAGCGTCGCTGACCGCAACACCTGGGGCGGCCATTACATGTTTGCCTACGAACGTTTCTCAGTGCAGAGCGATGACACAGCGCAGTGAGCGCCTCGCTGTTTTGCAATGCAACATGTCTGCGGGGTAAGCTTTGCCGGGCAAATGTCATACTAAGCGTCCCACCGTGAAATGGGCCCGTCGCTGTGATCAACTCAACACCAAACTGAATGACCAAGTTGCTTGCATGATCCGGCACTGAAGTGAATGCCGCCGTGCATGGAAAAGGAGTGCACAACCGATGCTGACGACCGTCAAACTAGAGCTGGCTTGCCACGACATTCCCGGTTTAAGCCGTTGTGCGCATGCCGTACATGGTCTACAGAGTTGTACGCCTTTTGATAGACTGCTCCCGACGCAGCCATCCCGGATAGCGCTGCTCCCGCATGCTGACTCGTCGTGTGCTTAAAAGCTCCCGGGGGCTTGTCTCTCCCATCTTCCTTTATCGCGGCGCACCCACCATGGGGTCGTGCCGCAGCAGACCTCAGGTCTGCCTGGCACGCAAGATCTTTGGTATACCAGCCAGTCGGAAGTGATGCCCCGCACCCACTTCCCACGATATTCCCGGCTTATGCCGTTGTGCGCATGCCGTACATGGTCTACAGAGTTGTACGCCTTCTGATAGACTGCGCGGCAGGCCCGTGCTCGTTGATGCCAAGTAGCCGCGCCACTCTTTATTACAAGGCGGCGATGCTGTAGTTTCTTTGAAGAGGAGTAATGGTCCTGCTGAATTGCGATTGATTCGCGCGGCCGCGTGTCGAGCAGGCAAGCTTTGGCGGCCATGTTGATTCTATCGCGATCGCAACACTGCACGTCACATATTTATACAGATATGTCAGAGCCACTGCGCCAGCAATATTCGTGCATACTGCAGCAATGTGAATAGATTGCTGCTACAGCAGCGGTGCTGGCCACCATGGCATTGGCATTGTTTAAATCAAATGATAGTGACATTATCAATATCGATCAACGTGCCTTAACGGGCTGATCGTCGTGCACAAAGCACAATCATGACGACTAATATTTACTTACAACTATCTACAGTTGTGCGCTTATCGAAATGATACTATCGTCCGACATTACTTCCTCAGACTCAACATTAGGCGGTTGCTGTCCCGGCCTGCTGCGTCTTCATCTGCCTTGAGGTGCGGCGACGAGCCATTCTGCACGAACACAGTGACCCACCTCAAGAAGATGGCTCGCGCCTTGTTGGGGAAGGAAATACCCGAGAGGGGGAGGGAGGGCACCTGTGGGTGCGGGACATCAATGTAGTCTTGGTCGTCGTCCACCTCATGGTCTTGTGCGTATATGTCACAAACGGTCGGGCGGGCGCGGCAGAAAGAAACAGCACCCAGCGCATCTATTCATTCGCCCATTAGTCTGATGGAGCTTCTATTTTGGTGTCGTTCATTGCTGCGGACTTTTGCACCTAAAGCCAAAATTCAACCCTAAAGCCAAATTGATGTGCCTGATGTCTCCTACAATCCATGGTTTCGGAGCAGCTGTTGGCTGGCGGCGGCAGGACTACTACTACTCGTATGCTCAATCATCATCATCATCATCATCAATGCTGCATCATGGTATAGCATGTTAATAATATGACAAAAGAACATGTCGTAGCGCTCGCTTGTTCATAGGCAATCATACCGAGGAGTGTGTTACGGCATGCGTTGCGTACATCTAGGCAGCCACTGTTCTCTGCGGCAAAGTTCCATTTTAGCAGTGTGGCAATGCTTCGAGTGCTCCGAACAACTACACTGTTATTTATGTAACACGCGTACGTATTGTGAGCAATCAACATGCTTTTATGCAGCATTTTTTCTATGGCAACGACGACCTACAACGACGGCCTAATTATAACATAATATATCAAGCGTATACAAACGAGGATGACGGCCACATCACGGAAGCATGCACCAGACATTAATATGTAAGCGCATAGCCATATTGAATGCTGTTCCAGCAGGTTACTACACAAACAGCAGGCTTTCTTAGTTTGATGCGAAGGACTTAGGGAGGCGCCCCCCTGAATCTTTGCCCCGCATGAAACACAACATAAAGCTACAGAGAGAAGACCTTCCGCCTTACTGTCTCATTGCCCAACAGTAAATAATGAAGTGTTAGCATACAGCAATATACATCAGATCGCGGGGAAAAACTGACGAGATGATGCCCACACAGATTATGTTATAGTTTCGACCAGCGGCTTATCGACCACTTCGGGGAGCGTTACTATTGATACATAAATGATGTTAGGGCATGCAATGGGAATACCACTCATCTGTATTTGATACTAAACCTAGCATATCATTTTATGTCATTTTATACACTGACTTCGATGATACGATTATTATTACAAGTACACCTCAAGAAGCCTCAAACGAGCGAAACACCTCAAACGAACCAAATTTTGCAAATTTGCGTGGGTACCAACATTTATTGTTACGAGTAAGCGGTAGCGGTGTGCGTGTGGGGCCATGCATCATACACATATAGGGCATTTTGTTATTTGAGATGATAATCTGCAAAGCCAGCATGGCAGTCGTCAGGCAGAAGCAGTCACATCCATAGATAGTGCATATCATGCGATAGCTGCAGAGGCGTCATCAGGCTCATGCCATGTTGCATGTCAGCTGGCGAGCGGACCTTTGCGAAACAGCTGATGCCACGATTATGTAAAATTTCTAACATATTACAACGTGAATGATGTCCACGGCCGCGGAGGCGGACGGTGCTGTACATGCGCAGGGCGCAGTGATGGCTTCAGGTTTACGGAGCGGGGGACACAGCTCTTGGCGCCCTGCGTTCCTAGGTATCGCGTACGAGAAGTCAGGGCAGCTCGTACTGAGCGGGGCGTGCCGCAGTATACTTGAGAGTCTAGAACAGAAGGGGTTCGTTTCCTCGTCCGGCACAGCCGAGAGCGACAACAACACCCGGCGTCGCAGGGAAGCAGACGAGTGGTGGGTAGCATGCGGCAAGGACCTCCAGGACGGGGCAACGCCCAGCGTCATTCCGCCGCTCGGGGCCGAGCTCTGGTTCCCGAGAGTGGTCGCCTCCGCGAGTCTCGCTTCTCGCCACCTGTGGCCACCCTCCCCGACTAACACCCAAAAGCCCCGAGATGCTGCTTGTGCTTGAGAAGGCGACGAACCCCTGTTTGCGGCTCCTCATTGCCCCGGCAAACTACTACGAGTGGCTGGCGCCAAACACAAAGTCGATTTCGTCAAACAGCAGGTTCGCCACGTCAGCCGTCGGCACCGCCATCTGCTCCGCCTGCGCCCAACTCTTCACCTGCAGCTTCTGCGACTCGGTTACCGCGACCGCGACCGCGCCGTCGTCAGCGGGTCGCTCGTCGCCGTCGTCATTGCCCGGGCTTCCGGCCTCCTCTGCGTGCGCCTCCCCCCCGGCGGCCTTGCGCCTGGCTGCCTGCTTCTTACGATGAGGGTCGCGCGAGTAGTGCTTGGAGGCGTACTCAATGGTGTGATCCATTGCGAGCACCTTCTTGAAGTGCGATTTCTGGTGCAAGTCGCCACATGTGCGGGTCAGTACTTGCGCAAGAAGATCCACGATATGCAGCTGCTGGCCGCCTGTGGTGCGCTCCCGCGCGTGGAAAAGGGCGCGCGAAGGACATTTCCGCCGTTTTTAACTACTGTAATGTAACAAAACATCCCCACCATTGCTCTGCCATAACCGGCATGGTTCTCCCTCGGGAAACTCGCAGCATTTCGAGACGACCCTCGCTTGACCAGGTCGATGCCATACGAGGTTTGCTTCCTGAGCGTTCTCGGAGAAGCCCGGCCCGGGCGCACAATGCCGCAATGTGGGTCGGCGAATGTGGGGTGGTCCGAAACATACGGTATGCTTGGCAGTTTTCTCGTAGGATTCGCTTTATTCCGCGCTAGGTCTGCGGAATGTCCGCCCGTTGGCCGGGTCAAATACCGAATGTCGTGATCGCGCGGTGAGCTTCGTACCACAGGCCAGCGCACCGAGAGTCGAGCAAGGATGCGTGTGTGGGTGTTTGGAGGGGGGGGGGGGGGGGGGGGGGGACCTTGCGCTCCTCAGTCGCGAGCGGGTCGAGCAAGGCAACCAACTCGCCAAACTTGTCAAAGTGCATCGTGAGGACGCCCTTAACGGGGTCCATTGAGCCGAACGAATCCACCAGCTGAAACAGCTCGTCGCGCAGGGCGACAGTTTCCGCGATGGCGTGCTGGAGCGTCTTGACCAAAAAGTCCGTGACGAGTATAGTGGGCTTCTGCAGGATCGAGGGATTGGGTAGAGGGGGAAGGGGGGGGGGGGGGGGGGGGGGCACAGCGGAATGCTTGTCATAGTGTGGAGTTTAACGATAAGTCGACACACCGCCCGGCCACATCTGCTAAGGATATGCACGATGCTGTGCTCAGCCTACCTCGTCCTCGCCGAGAGTGGTGCTCATCTCCTCGTCCAGATGGCCATCCACCTCGCCCGCCTTCTCCATCAGCAGCGACTGCAGCGCCTTGAGCCGCTCGCTGGCGGGATCCAGCACGAGGGCGGGGTGCTTGGCCTTGGCGTTGGTGGCGTACAGCTTGCTGTGGATGGAGCGCATCTCCTTGGGGCTCAGGCACAGGTGGTGCATGAAGCGCGACCAGAACTTGGTGGGGTTGTGCTCGGCCGCTATCAGCGACGTCGACAGCATGGCGCAGAGCTGCAGGTAAAGGAACACAGCGGGGCTCAGAGGATACAGCAGGCGGCCTCTCGATGGCAGGTGAGAGCAGGACCCCTGAAAACCTAAAAAACCCTAAATTCCGCCCAGTTGCTCGTATATGGACCTCGTACGATTCCGAAATCCTGGCGTGGGAAATCAGCTTGGGTATTGTGTTCCACGAGTTTGAGCGCACCGGCGCGTGAATGAGTGAAGAGTGTGAGAGAAGCAGTGCGTGCCCTTGCGACCGCTGACACGCAGGCCCACCTTGCACACCAGGTCCGCAATGCGGTTTGGCGCAGGGTCGTAGAAGCCGATCATGCTGGTGCAGATGGAGATGAAGGGGTCCGCGTTGGTGCGGTAGAAGTAGCGCAGGCCGCGCAGGATGGAGGCGTGCTTGGCGGGGCCCTGGTCCATGCCGTAGCTGTACTCGATGTAGAACCGGTAAAACTCGGGCATGCTGGCGCGCGCGCCGCTCTTGTCGTCCACCACGTCGGCGTTTCGCTTTGCCTGGCCGCAGCGCATTGTGGGCAGGTCAGTGCGGACCGCTACGCGCCGATGGCCATCACGTCACCATGCTTTGGGTTGGCGGCATATTATTGTTTTTGACACCCCCGCGAAGAGAGAAAAAACTGTATTTGTGTTGATATGTACGCGTAGGTGGCGATTTTTTAAACAGCAATGCCTAGCCGTATTTTGCCACCCTTCCAGCGTTTTCAACTATTTCGATTTCTTATCTATTTCTTGTTGCCGAGCTTCCATCCTTCTTGTATAACGGTTGGTTCAGGATACACGATGAATGCCACACGGACACCCCTACTCGATGCTGCAAAACCAATCAGATTGTTCTTAACCCGCGAGCCCAGTTCATCGCTATGTACATTCACAGTATATATCACACACACACACACACACACACACACACACACATTTTTATATATGTGTATATATATACATATACATATACATATACATACATATATACATATATATATAAATATTACTGGTAACTCACCGCACCCCACTGCCAATGTCCCCAAGCAAAGTGACTGCATTAGGACCAATTGCTTTCAGTGCTGACTGGCGTCCGCACTATGTTGGCGCACCTGGATCATATTCTTGATGAACGTCCGCAGGTTGTCGGGCTTCATCGGCTTGGCCTGCGCAATGGGCACCGGGGGGTTTCCTCAAACGTCCGCGACGACGCAAGGGCGGGCCATGTGGAGCGGCCGGCAGCGCCTCCCCTCCGGTGTCACTCGCAGGAGGCAAGAGCCCACCTTGCCCTGGACCGCCTTGATCCAGCGGCCCTTGCCGAGCCCGGGCGGGTGGACCAGCGTGCGCTGCACGTCGGCCTTGTCCCAGGGCATCTCGCTCGTCAGGGTGATGTCGCTCCAGGCCATCGGCTCGCCCGGCGCAGCCTTGTTGTCATCGTCGATGATCGTCACCTCGCAGATGTCGTTCTGGAGCCGGCATGCGTGCCTCGTTAGCTTGCGCATTGTTGGGGCAGTGCGGCTTATCATCACTACCGTACAATTTCTACGTGCGACAATTGATAAGGCCACAAAGTATGAAGTTGTTTTGCACCTTTCTGTCTGAATATTCGTGATTATTCTGACTTGTTTATCCGTTACAATAGTTCTTTCCTCTTCACTGGGGAACTCAAAAAGTTGCTTGTCCGCGCACCGTTTGTGTTTGTACAGTGAGCCGTGAGCTGGAGCGCGTTAGCGCTACCCTCACTGAAAGATGGCGGCTCATGGAGATGGACACGCAGCAGGGTTGAAGTGGGAGAAGGGGGGGGGGGGGGGGGGGCGGCGGCGCACCATGCCGATAGCAAACGCCGTCTCCTTGTTTGGGATGACGTCGGTGATGGACACAAAGTAGGACTCGTCCCCCTCGTAATAGTTGTCGTCGAAGAACTCCAGCCGGAGCTCGCGGTCCGCCGCGTCGCCGTCCGCCCACTCCACCGCGAGGTTGGTCACAGGGTTGTAGTCCGTGCCCGCCGCCGCGGAGCCGTCAAATGTGTTGAGGATGACGCCCGCGGCGCCCGTGCTGCCGCCGCGGCGCTGGAGGACGACAGTCACGCCCTTATCGCTCTCCTTCGCGGAGTACCCGACGGCGCCAAAGGCGATGTAGCCGCCCTTTGGCGCGTCGGCCTCCCGCGAGATGGCCATCACGCCGCCGTCGGCGCGGTGCGCCTCTGCGCGGAACACCTCGATCAGCACCCCCATGGACAGCGCGTTGGCGCCCTGCGGGTCCTCCAACCCGCCAAGGCACTCCATCAGGTGGCGCAGCCGCGTGCGAAGCAGCTCCAGCGGGAACATGCTCGCCCTCAGCCGTAGCAGGTCCTCCTCCAGCGCCGCCACCTTGGGCTCCAGCGGGTCCGCCGGCGCCGGCACGGGGTCCGTCCCTCTGGAGTACCCCGCCTCGCCCGGGCCCATCACCACCGTGGACCCCTCCGGCAGCTTGAGCTCCACCATGTTGGCACCTGTCAGGGGCGGCGAGGAAATCACAGTGGGGCAAGTTTTAGTAGTCTGCCGCCCGGTAGGACGGAACACATATACCGTGTACGTACGTCGCAGTGTGCTGTTTGGGGTGACAGGCGCAAAGTAACAATACGTAAGGTTATATGAAAAGTATTAGGAACATAATGGCAACAACCCGTTTATCTCTAGTTTCACAAAAGAAGCCATGCTGTTCACCGTCCGTGTGAAAGGGTTTGACTGAATTTGGATCGTTGGCTGACGACTGTGAAACACGTGTCTCTGCATGTTGCTGCCGGATATGAGTCGGGTCGATTTCCATTCTGACATTACTTTCCGAGTTTCCAAACGAGGTCGAGCATTTTGAAAAACCGGAGCGGTGCCCACAGGCGGCAGTTGCAGCCCAGAACGGTCGGCAGATGGCATTGCATACGGCCGAGCTCACCCGAGGCCATGAACACGGTCGCGGGCTTGAGGTCCAGCGCGTAGTGGCCCTCCGCCTCCGCCACGCCGAAGCGCTGCCCGACCTCGGCGGCAGAGGCCGACACAATCTCGAGCACCGGGTTGCCGAGGTCGTCCGTCTCCAGCTCGTCCTTCGAGAGCAGCTCCGAGGACGGCAGCTGGGCAGGGGCAGGGCGAGCGATGGCGGGGCGTGAGTCAAACACTCGAGCGAGGAACGTGTCGGAGAGGCTAGACATATGCAGAACCGCGGCGCGACAGAGCAGTACAGTACTAAACCCCAAGTACCGACGAGTTGAAATAAAGCGCAACCCTCCGTCTCGCTAAAATTATGGTTCAAAGGAGGAGCAGTTGCTGGGTTCAGCACGGCGTACCTTAAGCACACATAGCCCGGGAAGCTGAATCGAGTACCGGTTGACGCCGGGGTGAACTTTGTCCGGAAGGATGACGAGCGACCCGCACGGCACCGTCACCGCGCGCAGGCGATAGGAGATTGAGGAGAGGGTGACGCCTGCCGCGGAGGCAGGTACTGCTGAAGTGGCGCCATCTTCGGCCTTGCCCGGCGTCTCGGTATCCTCCTCGGATTCAGCGTCCGCTTTCCCGCGCTCTTTCTCGCCGGTCGCACGATCCTCCACAAGGACGTCGCCGTCCTGGCTGGCCTGGCGCGTGATGCGGTGCGTTACCGCGAGCGTCACCACGCTCCCGATAGGGAGCCCCACTTGGCTGCCCGTGTCCTCGTACTCCTCGGGATCGTCGTCCACCATATTGCCGTCGCCGCCCCAAAAAGCTGCATGGTGGGAACATAACAACAAGCGTCAGGTCTCGGAGTTGCACCAATACGATAGAGGCTGCGGAGCTGCGGCCGGGACAATGTCGGGGGGTTGTAAACTACGAACAGTCATTGAACAAGATTCTACTGGCCGGGTCATTGCCGGGGGGAGGGGCGACGGGAGGGTGCATACCGCGAGGCAGCTTTAGCGTCGCGCCAGAGGGCATCTCCTTCGTGACTGTGCCCGGGACGCGGTCCGCGCTAGCCGGCGCATCCGGCAGCTTCTTGGAAAGCACCTTGCTGCCAGGTCGCAGAGCGGGAGTGCCCTTGCCGGTGGCGGGCAGGTGCACGGTGGTGTCGGCCGGCACTGAGACGTTGTACGTCTGGCTCCTGTTGTCTGGCAGCGGCGGCAGCTGCGCCGTGCGGACGTCCGCGGATGCCGGCAGGTAGCACGTCGCAGTGGGCAGCGACACCTGCAGAGGGGAAGAGGAGGGCCTCCGTCAGTACTAGTGCGCAGCAGGGCCGCAGCACTGTGAGCTGCACCCGGTGCATAGCCATTGGCCGAAACCGCCGGTACCCCTTCACATCGCGTTTATGCACACACGCACCTCGCCGGCCACCATCAGCGCCGACAGGCTGCTCAGGAGCTCCTTCTCGCGCGCCGCCTGTGACGCCTTCTGCATCTTGAGGTCCGACATCGCCTTTCCGCGCGCCGCGGCCTCAGCCTCCAGCTTGGCCTTGAGGGCGGCCAGCCCCTCCTACCCAGCGCACACAAACGCACCGATTAGCAGCCCCCCATGCTGAAGGGGTTGGGCGGGCGTAGTGGCTTGTGGGCATGTGGCAGCATGAGAATCCCAGAGGCCTCCCCACCTCTGCGCTGGCGCCTTCGCTCTCCCGCGCCGCCTTCACCTCCTGCAGCTGCGACGACAGCGAGTCCGCGGTGCGCAGCGCGTCCGCCAGCTGCGTCTGCAGCTTCTGCTGCGTGCCCATCAGCTCGTTGATCTCCCCGCGCAGGCGCTGGTCCGTCTCCAGCAGCTTGCGCCGCAGGTCGTCCACCTCGCGCTCCGAGTCGCGCAGCTGCTGCCGCAGGTTGGAGTTCTCTAGCTTGGCGGTGCTGAGCTCCGCGTTGGCGCGGTCCATGCGCTCGCCGTAGTCGCCTTTCAGCTTGGCTTCGATGCCGCGGACCCGGTTCGACACCTTGGCCGGACACAGGGGCAGAGCGGCGAGCTCACCAGATATTTCCTAAACCAGATTGCATCTATACCAGTTCTATTCATATACCCTGGAATCGGTACCCACATAATCATAGTTTATACTGTTTGCATACATATCCATGCCCACTGCCTTAATTCACATCTACTCAATGGTACATCTTAATTTGTATGCATCGGAAACTGTATCATGTCATACATATAAAAACAAATATATAATACATTACTTATATACATAACTGGTATTAATGCATGTAATATCACGCTATAGGTATATATGTAGAACTCTCATTATACCAGGCATGCTTCTCTCTATGGCACTATTATACTAGGTACGTATATATGTATGGCATGTATATACATAAAACTCACATACTAGATATGTTTTCCTTTGTGGAATATATGTTTCTAATGTACACTTGGTACACCTACCTGCAGGACATAGGCTCCCAATTGGAAAGCTGCCAAACAGTGCTGCCGGCCAGCCCTCAAATCTAGCTGGAATGGTGCATCAAGACAGGCGAGCGCCTGGTACCAAGTAGGCGGCAGCGGAGCGCCGCAAAGCCAGCGCCGCACCTCCTGCTCCGACTCCGCGAGCTCTTGCTGCATGTGGCGCAGCAGCCCCGCCTGTAGCCGCATCAGCTGCTTCATGTCGTCCGCTGAGCGAGGATGCAGGCGCGACACATACCTGGGCCATGGGGTAGCAGGGAGGCAGCGAGAAAGGAGGGCGCATTAGCGCACGCAGGGGCTTTGGCTAGTAGCGGGTAGGATTGTATCCCAACGGGTGTCAAAATGTCCCCCGGATGTGTATTGAACACGCACGAGTGGGTGAATGAAGCAAAAGAGCCCGCCGCGGTGATATGGGAGGGGGGGGGAGGGGAGGGTTCCACCTCGTGTACTCGATGAGGTTGAGACGCTCGTTCTCGCGCTCCTTGCCCACCGCCGGCCAGCCCTCCTTTGCGTCCTCGCCCAGGTGCGCCACGTCCACAAAGACGTCGCTGGGCTCCGTGCCTGCGGGCGCCAGCAAGGCGGCAAATGCTGAGGACTGGACATTGAGGGCGCACTGCGCAATGCCGTTCCCCCCCCCCGGGTGTCATGGAGCGTTGCCGCGGCTGGTGCTGTGCATGGAGCTCCGACACAACCACAACAGGAATCGCCGAGAGGGACATGGGAGCGGGACTGGAGCAGCGGCGCACCAGTGACAAAATACAGGCGCTCGTAGCTGCGGCGGAAAAAGTCGTCCATTTCGGTGCGTTCCACCTTGGTGGTGCCAATCTCGCCGGAGCCCTTGGCGCCCTTGGCGCCAACGTGGATGGAGCCCATGGGGTCCGGGTCCAGGTAGACATCAAAGTACTGGTAGAAGGGGTTGCCCTTCTTGAGGCCCGTAGTGGAGTTCTGGCGGGCGACACAGCGCATTGGAGCCGCCGCATTAGAGCCTCCCCTCTCCTCTACCGCTAGATGCCAGCCATGCTTTGCCAGAGCTAACGTGAGGCAACTTAGAGTGACCCCATATTAGGTTATCTTTAGACCTACCCACAACTGCCCGGTCCTATAACCACATTTTGGCAGCACGCATGGTAAATATATCCCCCCCCCCCCCCCCCCCCCCCCGCCTGTGAAAAGGGGAGCATGATAAAGTAGTAAATAAATGTAAAAACAATCCCCAATGCACCAAGTAATGCCTGTCAGCTAACAGCGAAACGTAGCTCATCATTTCCCCGAGAACACGATTTTGTGGCACGGGATATGCTCCAAATTCACCTCAGATCCACCGCCAGCCTACAGTCACTGTGGGGCCATGCTAGCTATCCCGGCGGCGGCCTGGAGACCCCCCGCTCCCTCCCTCCCACAGGGGGCCACCAGCACCGCTCCCGCTTCCACCCGCTCACTGCTCACTGCTCACTGCCCTGAGAGGGCCCGGCGCCCCGCTGCGCCGCCCACCTGCCCAATGCCGTGGAAGAAGCGGGTCCAGGTGGTGGCGGCGCTCTGCACCCCCACATGGCGCATGTTGGGGTCGAACTCGTCCTCCTCAAATACAACCTGGCAGCCACAGCAGGGGTGTGGGAATCAGTCCCGAGCCGGGCATCAGCCACACAAGGTGTCAGACATCCTAGGCAGCAGCTGCCACTCCCACCCCCAAATGCACATGCCATTGTCTGTTGTGTGAGAGTGTTGGCCGGCGGACCTGGTACGGCAATGCAGGCCTGACCACCACCGTGTCGGTGCGCGGCGCATCCAGCAGGTCGCTGCCCCGCCTGGTCAGCGTGCTGCTCAGCCGCCCCGTGGTCATGGCGGACGCAGGCCGGCTGCCGTATTCACCCCTGTACACCATGATAATCGGTCAGGTGCGGGTAGCAGCGTGGGGGGTGGACCGTCCTGTGATGTCGCACAAGCAGGTGGCTTGACCCCCCCCCCCGGGCCGGGACGCACCCAGTAGGGGATGCCGAGCACGTGATTGGGGCCCTCCGGTGCCCCCTATTACCCCCCCCCCCCCTTCTCTTCACGTCTTCATGGGGGCGTACCTGACGGAGGGGCTGTTGACCCTGCCGGCGTCCAGGTTGCCATATGTGGTGGAGGAGTGCGGGCGGTAGGTGGCCGGCACGCCGCCGCGGGGCGTCATAGGCCGGGTGAGCGAGAACTCTGTCGAGTCCGCTGTCCATCCGGGCCGATGCGTGTTGGAGACGCTGAAGGCCATGCGCCTGCGCTCCGAAGCCAGTCAGTCGCTGCGCATACGCTGCGTAGAACCTGATCGCCAAACCAGTCTATCCTGGATGATGAGTCAGAATTTGGGGGTATGTAAGGATAGAGGCATGCCTAGCTTTGTCCCTGTATTATCAAAATCATGTAGAGCACGACATGAACATCCTCAGACAAGTCCGCTTTTAGCAACAGCGCACTGTTCAGCCAGCTACCTCGCAGCGCTGTCGCCCCACTCGCCCTGTCAGAGCGCGCCACGAGGCAGTAGGCTACCGACCGCGCGTACCTCTTGTGGCGCTGGCTTCCCGGCGAGGCCGTGGCGGGGCGGTCCGGCATGCCGCGCGCGCCACCGGGGCTGCTCGGCGTAGGGCTGCCCGTCACCAGCGCCGACACGGGCCGCGCCCCGCCGGCGGGCGATCGCTGCATCGTGCGGGGGATGGGCATGGGTGGCAGCCCGACATCCTCCTCGCCGATGTTGCGCCGGGCCAGCGCCTCGGGCGGCGTCGCCATGTTGTCGGCTGGCTCGGCCCGCACCGGTTGGTCGTTGGTCGCGCGGCCGCCTCTCTCGCGCTCTATTATTTTAGCGGCCGGTGGCACGCGCGGATGAGCGGCCGTCAAACAGGGCGGGGCGCAGCGAGGCTTGGAGCTGGCTGGCCGTCGGGTTGGCCGCAGGCCAGGGAGGGAGGGGCAGGTAGAGCCTTCACCCTAGTAGCTGGTGTTAGCAGTGGCTGACGTTCCTTGTCGCGCTCCGAGTATGAGCTAGAGGCAAGGGGGGGCGGCGGGGGGGGGGGGGGGGCGCGCACTCGCTCCTGCGCCGCGGCGGCATGTGCGCTTGGAACTGCTGCTTGCTGACCATCATTTTTCCATTTCATCATTCATAAATCCTGAGTCATTATCTATTCTGAGCGCTATTTTCAACCGAAATAAAAAACAAATTAGTCCAAAATCCTCCTTGGTAAAGATCATAAAAGTAAAATGAAGTTCGCCCCGGGACATCGGCCGAAGCCTTGACCTCTTGACCAGCACTTTACCGTTTGTGACGACTGCGGTCACAGGTCTGGCATAGCCCGAAGACCTTTGCATCATCCCAACCCCGAAGAGCCAATAGCGACTAATGCATCAAATAACCCAGGACACGCCGGGCGGGAGGATCGTAAATATCGTGTCATCCAACATACCCGTATATATCACAGGCCGTTCCATCTTTTTACAATATCAAACTAATAATCACAGGTGACTCACTGCCGGTACAGGTATACGACTGCCTCTAAATCCTTATACCTGTAGGTTTACTGACTGTTTACATTCGAGTATAGTAAAATTTAGTAAAACCCTAATTTGTTTGTAGTGCGCGTTTGTGAAGGCCCTGATGTAATATCGACTAGTAAAACCCTAAGATGACCCTTCGTCGCTACGGGAGGTCGGCGGGCGGCATTTCGCCTGTTCGGGCTATTTAGCATTTTATTGTCCGGCGGCTCATTTCGAATGGCTGGCAAGGAGTAAGGATTACTGGCTGGTAAGGCTGGTACCAGGTAGTCGATACGCCCAGATACGCCCAAATACACCGATACTCCAGCACATTTCTCATGTAGCGGCTATCAAAAACGCCCATTTCGTCACGCGCATCTTGGCGCTCGCGCGCACTTCAATCTTGCCCTGCGGCGATCTTAGCGTCCGCAACCTTGACGTGGGCACCTAGCACACTTAGCTCAGCTTCAGCCACGGCTTCGGCTAACTCTGTCTTGCGGCACATGGCGTTCGCCACCTCCTCCTCTGCCTTTTTTACTTGCTGCTCCTTCTTTTCTTCTGCCTTCGCTGCTGTCTCCAAGGCAGCGCCAGCCCTCTGCAAAGTTGCTGGCGTCACCTTCTTGGGTAGCTTGGGTTCGGGCTGGCCGCCTGCTGCAGCCTGCAAGGCTCCTTGGAGCGTTGCAGGCGCGGGGTTGTCAGGTCTCTCTTCTGCGCTGAGGGCTGCAGTAAGCGCGCACTCCGCCGCCGCCTGGAAGCGCTTGGCCTCGTGCTTCGCTTGGGCTGCCTCGAGCTTCTCTAGCAACACGTCTAGCTCGCTCTCCGCGGTAGAAATCTTGACATCTGCTTGATCCAGCGCTGCCTGCAGCTTGTTCAGGGTAGTTGTAGCCACTTGCAGCTCCTTCTCCGCTTTCTGCACGCCAGCTTGTGCCTTCTCCTTTGCCGCCTCTCTTGCCTTCGCTGCGTCGGCGATCTTCTTCTGAGCACATCGTTCCTATCGCTCTTCCTTCTCTCGTTTCTTAGCAGCCCTGTCCTCCTCCCTAGCCTTTTTCATCTCCCGAGCCTCCGCATTTGTCCACATGATGGCGCCTGTGTTCGTTGACGCTCGTGTCCTCTTGGCTTGCTTCTCGTGTATCGCAGCCACTGACAGCCGCACCCTGTTGTAGACAGTGGGGTATTTTGAACCGGTCTTGTGTTGTAGACGGGATTCACAGATGCCAATAATGTCCCTGGCGACCTTCATTGCATCTGTGAGCTGCTTCTCGGTGAGGGTCACGGTAAACCGCTCGTCCAGGACGGCGCTGAGAAGCTCGCCGTTGCTCCAGGCTGGGAAGGGGCTCGCGGGGCTGTAGTGAATGATGCCCGAACGATTTGCCGGGCTAGTTGCAGCGGCTGTGGGAAGTGAAGACAGCATGCTACTTGCCTCTAGCAATAGATCCACTGCCGGCTCGCAGAGGGCAGCATGCAGGGGGCACTCATAAAAATCCACACATAAATGTAAGATGATAATTGCAAGTTTACCATGCCATCTTTTGAGCTGGTAGAAGTCGCCAAGTGCAAGCTAGCTTACTCGCCTGAAGTTGACAATGATCAGCAATATTTTGCCTGTGCGGCGTAGTTCCTCTGTGTAGGGCAGGATCCAGCGGACCATGTCCTTTCTCAAATTCAGCGATGGCATTGTATAGTGTGAGCATATCCTTTCTGGTTACAAGCCATCGCTTGGGGTCTAAGCAGTCAGCTACCCGCGCACGCAGCTCAGGGTTGCGGCGCATGAAACCGCGAAACCATTTTCTATACATCTTCCCTCGTTTGATCCAGACCTTGGCGACAGGGTCTTTATCATAGCCACGGTTATTAATGATGTCCAGCGCGTGCTTCTTGACGGCTCGCTTGCTTAGCGCCAGCCCACGGTCTGCCCAGATCAGGACGCACTTTGCCAGCGATGATTCGTTCTCACAGGTCATGGTTGTTGGGCGGGTTCTAGCAGCAACAACATGAGTCTTGCCTTGTTTCATAGCCTCTCTTGCCCTCTTGAAAGCAGCGATAAGCGTCGTTCTGTTCACGCCATAGCTCTTTGCAGCTTTGGCCGGCTTTTCGACACCAACAAGAACAAGCTTGACAGCATGCTCCAGCGCGCGCTTCGCCTTCTCACCGACGTTGTAGTCACCTCGAGCGTTAGAGGGGTCACTCGACTGACTGAGGGGTTCTTTACGGGGTCGACCTCGCCCATGTTTTGCGTCGGTGGCGGCCTTGCGGGTTGCCGTGTGCTTCTTGGGTGGGCGGCCAGACGAGCGCGCTGAGAATTGTCCCGACCTTTCCCTCGTACGACCGCGCATCGCGGCGCGCGATGGCCCACCCGCCATCGAGCTGGCTGACTGGCGAGCCGGCTATGTCGTCCCCCAGGGACTTGGGCAGCCACGCCCCGCCTTGACCGACTACCACGGCCTCTAAGCGGCACTGCAAGGACGGTGGTGAGAGTTAGTGGCGACGCACGGCCACGTGCAGCCGGATGATTCTGATGTGTTGAAACGCGCGCCCGTATTTATTTTCCCGCGACCCGGAAAAAAATGCTGACCCCCATCGCTTCACCCCTGCCTGGCACACACCAGGAAAGTCCATCGGGGGCGGCCCTCCGCCCTAAGGTAGCCCTACTCAAGGGCTATCGGACGCGCCATAGACAGCTCCTAGTAGTGGCCCAACGGCTGGACAGCTAGGGCTTCTAGGGAAAGTGTTGAAAGATAGGGCATGTTGAAAGATAGGGCCTTTTCTCGCTACTCGTCGTACCTGTAGTCTTCAACTCCATCAGCACGATTATCTCGGCACCTGCTGTGATTATTCTTGCGTCGTTGTGATTCCTGCACTCATACGGTACCAGTACTGGCCGGTACCATGGTGCGGCGCCGCCATCGGGCGGATGAGGCGGCAATTATGCTACTGCGCTGCAGCCCATCAGCACCGGTGCCGCCGCCGCAACAGCATCCCATCGTTGGAAACACGAGGAGCACCGAACGCGCCGCCGTCGTTCAGACACACCCCCTCCCCCATCCCTCCAAAGTCAACACGTGCCTCAAGTCGGATCGAAACTACAGCCTTACAGTCGTACTTGATCCTCTCCTACACGTGGGGATACAGTCTGCCTCGCGGAAACTTAAGCGAGGATGGGCCGGAAACGGAAGCTGTCCGACGCCGCACCGGCCGACGGCGGCTCCGGCAAGTCGGCCGCCGCCGCCGCCACCACCGCCCCCGCCACAGAATCAGCGCCGTCGACTTCACCAACGACACCCCCCTCCAAGCGGACTAGGCGCAGCAAGCGTGGCTCCGGGCGGACCAAGTCCGAAACCACGCCCGGGACCGGAGGCAAGAGCGCGCTGGCGATCACGCCTGCCAGCGGCGGCCAGAAGAACCATCAGCCCGGCGCAAGCATCACTCCCGCTAGCGGCCAGGGGAAGAAAGACAGCTCTGGTGCCAAGGATAAGCAGGCGGCCGGCGGGAAGGATCCGACGACCCGTGGGAAGAAGGTGCTACAGGCGGCTGGCGGGAACACCTCCGCTGGTCAAGGGAAGAAGGGCAAGGGTGGCAGCGGCGGGAAGGCACCGGCGACCCCTGGGACACCACAGCCCGGCGGTGGCAATACCCCCGCTGGTCAAAGGAAGAAGGGCAAGGGCGGCAGCGGCGGGAAGGCACCGGTGACCCCAGGCGCAAAGACGCCGCAACCAGGCGGCGGCAACACCCCGGCTGGCGGGGCACAAGGGAAGACGGGCAAGGGCGGCAGCGGCGGGAAGGCGGTGAAGACCCCTGGGACACCACAGCCCGGCGGTGGCAATACCCCCGCTGGTCAAGGGAAGAAGGGCAAGGGCGGCAGCGGCGGGAAGGCACCGGTGACCCCAGGCGCAAAGACGCCGCAACCAGGCGGCGGCAACACCCCGGCTGGCGGGGCACAGGGGAAGAAGGGCAAGGGCGGCAGCGGCGGGAAGGAGGCGAAGACCCCCGGTGTGAAGACGCCACAGTCAGGCAGCGGCAACACTGCAGGTGGCGGCCAGGGGAACCAGCGCAAGCAGGCCGGCAGTGGTGGGACGCAGCCGGCGGCTGGGGGAAGCACCCCGCAGCCCGGCGGCGGCAACACACCTGGGAGCGCAGGGCAGGGGAAGAAGCGCAAGCGTGCGCGCGGAGGGAAGAAGCAGGCCAACCCTGGGGCAAAGACGCCGCAGCCAGGTGGCGGCGACACACCTGCCGGCAGGGCGCAGGGGCAGAAGGGCGGCCAAGGGGCAAAGGGCAAGGGGCCGGCTCCTGTTGAGAAAAGCCCTGGCGGCGCAGGTGGTGCCAATGCGCCCGCCAACAGCCAGGCGTCGTCGGGGCGGAAGCGCAAGCGGCGGAGGGGCTCCGCTTCGGTGGCTGCGCCTACGTCCGCCCCGGGGTCTAGCTCGCCCGCCTCCGCAAAGAAGAGCCGCACGGCGGCAGGCGCAGACAACAGGCCCGTGGTGGTGCAGAAGGGCGACGGAGGGCTGCTGCTGTTCCGGGTGGAGGCTCTGGAGGCGGAGCTGGAGGGGCTGCGGCGGGAGGCGGCGGGTCTGCAAGCAGAGCTGGCGGCTGCGCAGGCGGCGTCGAGCAACGGCGCCGGTGGCGGCTGGGACGGCGAGTTCAAGGAGGTGATGGACGCGCTGCTGGCGGACGACAGCAGCTGGGGGCTGCTGTGCGGGCTGCTCGAGGGCTGGGAGGTGGACCGGGTGCGGCAGCTCGCTGGCGCCTGGCGCGGCGAGGCCCTCGGCGTCATCTGCGGCTCCTGGCGCGCCTCCCGCCTCGCAGCGCTGCTGGCCGGCCGCAAGGTGTGCACGCTGGTGGCGGCCGCGCAGTCGTGGCCGCCGGGGAAGACGGGCCGCGTGCTGGCGGCGCTGGGGGACCTCCGCCGTGCGCGCAAGGCGCTCGGCGCGCTCTACTTCGACACCGCCGACCCGCTGCTGAGCGCCGGGGGCGCCCGCCGGCTGCTGCGCGCTTGGCCGGAGGACAGCCGTGCGGAGCTGGCGCGCAGGTGGGACGGCGCCTGGGTGGCGGCGGTGCTGGCGGGCGACGCCAAGGGCGCGGATGCGGCCGCGCGGCGCGTGCATGGCAGCGGCGCGGATGCGGCGGAGGACTCGGAGGAGGACTCGTACGATTCCAGCTTCATCAACGACGACACCGAGGAGGAGGAGGGCTCTGAGGCGGAGGGCTCCGAAGATGAGGGCTCTGGCGATGAGAGCGCGTGATCGGGCAATTGCCTAGTCCCTCTCGGGTGGCCAAAATTCTGAACACAGCCCAAGGGCGCAGATGTGGAACTTGTTTGTTGCGTATTGGACAGTTGGCGCGCTGGCAGGCGGTGAGGCCCTCGTGGCGCCCAGTCCCATCCAGGGCAGCCAGCTTGCTATAGTCCAGTCATGGGTCGGAGTGAATGCGCAAATCAGTGATTTATTCGTAATACTCTGATGTCTGCCAATCTGATAAACGGACCAGTCCTGTCATTAATTTTTCAGAATCTGGATATAGACGTGCAACATGCCATACCCACAGTTTGGGTTTGTTGTAGATTGTTGTTTTTGAAACCCCCTTCCCTTCCGATGCCAAGGAAGGACATATATTTTCATATCTGGATATCCATCGTGCACAGCCTGGCGCCTGTGCCTCATGCTGCCGGGGCCCATCACCGCATGTGACCGTGAACGGCCGGTGTGCAAAGCTGCTCACTGCCGGGCCAGCACCTGCTCTTGGACAGTCAGGAACGGCCCTGTAAGTGGTGGCACGGAGCATCTGCCATCCCACTGCAGGCCAGCCCCACGTGCGCATATTACTAGCATCACCGCCCGACAGCAAGGGGCCGTCAATCTCTCAGCATGGCGGCATGCTGCTGGCTCTGCAGGCGAAAGCGTAGACAGGGGGGGCGTTGTCCTGAAGCAAATGTGTACCGGTGCAAACGCGGCACTAAGAACACCGCCGCTGAGAACCTGCCCTGCCCGTCAGAGGTTGAATCTGGACGAAACTATTTCTGAACTATACAGCGAATGCTCTCGTAGGTTGCATGCAAGCGCAATTTGAGG
Source organism: Tetraselmis striata (assembly GCA_006384855.1). Classification (NCBI taxonomy): domain Eukaryota; kingdom Viridiplantae; phylum Chlorophyta; class Chlorodendrophyceae; order Chlorodendrales; family Chlorodendraceae; genus Tetraselmis; species Tetraselmis striata. The sequence continues at coordinate 21,707 of VCJN01000990.1, forward strand.
CTGCTTACAACATTGTCACACTATCACACCGCACCCCTCATTGCTGATCCAGTCAGGCCATGGTGCGAACACGGGCGCACGCGGTGCTTGTACCAGTGCTGTGCGGAAATCATCGCACGTGTGGCGCGGGCCGCGGTCAGAACAGCCGCTGCCTTGAAAGCATATATGGGTGAGTCTGTCACATGTATATATGATGGTGTCCGCAGCATCGTACATATAGTCGTCGTCATCGCGGGAATGAGCATGCACCGAGGGGTTGTATACTTTGCCAAAAAAATGCCGGTGCGTCTCAGTTGCGGCAAAACTAAAGGAGAGCATAGCATATATGGCATATATTTATCAAGTTACATGAAGATACCCTCCGCCTTTGAATGAAGGAGATAGTGGCTATATTTTTCTAGTATTTTTTGCTATTTTTCAAAGCCGCGTTATCATCTGCGTAATTTCCTGACCGAGGCGCTCGCGCCCCGGCGCGCACTAGCTTTAACCTGCAGGGGTTATAAAAACAACGCACAGGACAACCGTGCCCACCTTGTCTCGTGGCCCGCCGGTATAGGCTCGCAATCCCCACCCCCCCACACCCTTTTTGCTTCATTCGGCGCCACAACTCTTTGTAAATAAGCTAAGACACCTTTCTGGCAGACTGACTGCTCGTCCTTGAAACCGGATTTTTATTCGTGAGTCTGTCACAGTTATATATGATGATGTCCGCAGCATCATATATATAGTCGTCGTCATCGCGGGGACGAGCATGCCCCGAGGGGTGGTATACTTTGCCAAAAAACATTACCGGCGCGGCCCAGTTGCGGCAAAACCAAAGGAGAGGATACCATATAGGCTGGCATATATATATATAAAGTTACATGAAGATACCCTCCGCCTTTGAATGGAACAGATAGTCGTCGCCATATTATTCTAATGTAAGATATTCCAACAAGAGATCTCCATACTGAGACCGTTATTACCGGCATGCTACTGCAACATGCTACCCATTATTCCAATTATTGATTAAAAGCTGACGATGGGGAAAAGGTCTCAGCTCGCGCTGCTGAGATGTGCTGCTGTCATAGATAGTCGCTAGTCGCTATATTGTATCAGCGTGCAAGTCGCCCGCCGTCTCAACTTGTCGCAGTCCCGAGACGACGCCAATTCGCCTTGAGTGGTGTGGCAACTGCTACACTTTCAGTTGCCTTTCGGCAGCTGATCTCATTTTCGAGCATCTAGCTGTATGATGACACCTTTCACTTCAATCCCTGATGATGCCCACCATTCAGTCTTGACGGTCACCCCAAAACTTGCCGAACATGCATATGAATTACAAAAAATCCAGTACAAACAAATCCACCGCTAAAAGCAGTACCGAAATGATCAACACAAGCGAGCCGCTTGAAAGCGGACCGCATCTATCCCAACCGGGAGCATCACGCGCTGTTGAGATTGGCGCGACACGGCGACAGTACTATAGCGCCTACCGAGTGAGGATTACTAAAGGATGATTACTTTGCTAGTCGCCAGTGCGACGCGAATCTTAGGGACGGTGATGCTGCTCGTTTAAAATACTCGTAATCCCGTGCGAGGGGATCAATAAATCACGTTTTGGCCGGTATCAGCTTTTCCGTTTTCAGCGTGAAATTTATTGTTTTTGGAATACGGGTGACGACGCACTTGGAGGAACGATACTATTTGCTGCAGAAACTGGGTGCCAGCAACTTGTTCTCATGTCCGTGACGACTCCGTGGTTATTTTGTCTGATATTGACCCAAAGAGCATGTCACGTTCAAAGTAGCAGAATATTTTCCAAACTTGTTTGTCGGGTTTCCCAACGGTTTATTTGTCCTAGTGCAACCCGTACGGTTTGCTGATGGTTTCAATCGATGAACCGGTTCCACCAAGTTTCATTTTGGGCTGCCCCATCGCCGGCGAGCCTTGCGTTCCCAATCAGGGAGCTACTTAGGATTGCCACAATGCCACCACTAGCTCGTAGCCGTGCCATCGTCCAGGTCGTTGCCTTCGTCGGTAGCGGCTTCGCGTGCTTGTGCGCGCGAGGATCGCGGAGGTTGATCAAGTCCGTCCGCACCGAGGTTCCTTTTCCCAACAGTGAACGTCGAGTCGTTCCGCCACGCATATGCGTTACACCATCGGCATTGATAGACAACCCCTAGGTAGTTTGGTTTCCCCGACTCGTGACTTGTACATCCTCTTGGCGCAAGATCCCTCTACAAATCTAGACAAATTCCGCCTTGTCTGGTTATTATTGGCACGCATGCCGACTGCCCACGCTCGCAGTCGTAAACGAGCCGCGTGCAACTAGCAAAAGCAGCCTCGATTGCATGTTTGAAATGCTCTAAACATGCTCATGGGGCTTCCCAATAATCAAATGTCCCAATAATGCATTGGGGCATTTAGTTGTTGGGAATCCAAATGTTGGGAATCCCAATGCAATGGGCCATACGGTATGTTGGTGATTGCGACCACTTGAATTACCGGTACCACAATGTTTCAATACGGGCTGCCCCATCGCCGGCGAGCCATGCGTTCCCGGCCGGGGAGCTACATAAGACAGCCATCACCAGCTCGCATGCCCTCTTCTAGCTCGCTGCCTTCGGCAATAACGCCCTCCCGTTGTCCGTTTCCGCCTTGCAAGCTCCTCCTCCGCCTTTTCTCCCACTTTTGCGGAGTAGCATTCCTAGCCATAAGATGGCGCATCTTCCGTGTACATCAGCCTCAGCACCGTTTTGACAAAACGAGACTCGATTGCATGCTTGAAACACCGCCCAGGATAGGAAAAATAAGTCCTCGTAAGACGTATACCTTGTAGCGCACAACAGCTCAAAGCTTAGTTTTGGTCGGGATGTTTGCGCGTGAGGTGACTCTAGTTCATGCGACTGGACCCCTTGTCAGTGGAAGACTACCCCGCTACCCATGTGTGGTCTCCCCACAGCAGAACTCTAACGAGTAAAGCGGGTCCAAAAACCTGAAATTGGGTCAACGACATGGTGACGAGAGAAATCAAAGCCGGAGGCGGCACTCCTGCTCTTGCTCTCGTCACGTCAATTTGGCACCTGCCTTAGTAGTTTACATTGTGGCGGGGTTATTATTCCGGGAGTCGAACCGTGCAGAACGGCTAGGTGGCGGCGGAGATCGGGCGAGGCCGCCGAATTAAAAAACAACCGCGCCCATCTACCACCCCCTCAAGCGAGACAGTCATCGGTTATGTTAACGCCGCCCGCTTTACGCCGCGATTCTGCATGAACCTTGACACAATCCATGTCTTGTGTGTGAAGCATGTGGGCGCTATGACATCTTCATCCATGCCGCCCACCACTATATCATACACTCCATATCATATATTCTACTCATCACCATGCTTAGGATAGCTCTGTAATGAGCGCGGCAATTTGCCTTTGTCCACTGATCATTATTTGGATATTGGCATGAGGCATGTATAATATGATGGGTCTGACTACAAGAATAGACGGCCTTTACACAACCCTATACTATAGCTACAGTATGTAGAGGTCCTCTCACGGCAAAACATTCTGGTAGCCAGTTTATTGTAGACTGTGTGTTGCTTCTCTTACATGTTGGCTTGCATGCCTCCCTGGGTGAGGAGCCTAGCTATTGTTTCTTCGCAACAATCTATAAAGCACCCACTCTGTAAGGCATGAGGCTGAATTCCGGCTCGCAGAGCCTCCTGGGCCTTTCGACAGGGGTTCACCAACACAGGCGGTAGAAGCGCCAAATGAGCGTCCAGTCACGCTCTCGCCCTCGCGCATGCTTGCCAATAACTGTGTCCTCGCCGGCACTAGAACCACCTTTGCGCTCTTGCCCTTGCCCCCAACCCACGGCCGCGCCCGGCAGGGCCGTCCGTCTCAAGGACAACGGGCCCCGCCGACTGCCCGGGATATGTAGACTGCATCTCTACCGCCTGCCGCTGCGTGCGTAGATTTACGGGTGGCGGGTGCCTCAAGATGTTAGGGTGGGTTTGACGACCGGGCATGGCTCGACGTGGGCGGCTGCCGGTACATGTACCTATGGGACTCATGATTGTCGAATCTGCGGGAGGCGGCCCACCCGTTCACGCGCTGCTGCCGGACGCGACGTAGGACTGGTCAACATGCATAGTTAACACATAACCTATGTTGAGAAGAATGTACTAGAAGGCGCCGGCTGACAACTGCAAAATAATCACTGGTTGCGGCGATCTAGAAGGTCGTCGACCGACACAGGCTTTAAGAGTTGGCTCACATATATTCACTAGGTCAAGTAGGCTTCGGGTAATACTTATGACCCGTAGGACGCATTCATCTGCGTTTTAATTTCTATCGTTTTCCGTCTTGGGTGTATTCAATAAAATGTGTTTTTTCTAAGGGCGTCGGCACCTGTACCCGTACCCCTGGTCGTAGCGACTATTTATACATCAACCCCACCCAACCGTTGCCTGACTGGACCCGACGACCGTCCACGGCCCTTTGAATCGCGAGCCCTCCCTCCGCCTCCACCCCCAGCTGGGGATGGAGCGGGGCTCGTGCACGGGTGGCACCTTGGTAGCTTTGGCCCCGCCCGTGCCGCCACTGCCGCGTTGCGGCATTGCGAGCTAGACATTACTGGCGTCTTATGCCGTTGCTGGTCCGGTCAACTCCCCGCTCGCTGTTCGTCGAGCACCCTCTTCCTTCCTGTCATGTCGGCGCCTCCACCTCAGATTCGGCCTAGTGCCGCTATTGGAGTGGCCCGGGATGTTGTGCTGGGGCGGGAGTTCTACGTTCGGTGGAAGGGGACGTGACCGAGTTGGCAGCGGATTTGGCGCAAGGAGGCCCGGCGCGTCGGTTACCCGCCCGTGGCGCCCGGTTCTGGGTTGACTTCCCCGCCTCCCCCCCCCCCCCCCCCGCCCCCCCTTCCGCTCCTTGCTGCGAATTAAACCTCTTCGAAGCTTCTTCCTTGTCGGCGACTCCACCTCACATTCGGCCTAGTGCCGCTATTGGAGTGGCTAGGGATTGGGTGCTTGGGAGAGGGTCCCTTATGCTTGGAGCGCGGCGACTGGCGTGTGGCGATGCCTAGTCGGTGGCTGCCATGGGGGTTCCCGCCTCCGGTGGCCCGTAGCTGGATTTCTGTATGGATGCCTTGAATGTTGCAGCTAAAACATGTAATCATTTCAAAGTTGAGTCCGCTTACCCTTCTTGCCAATTTCGGTTCTTGTCCGTGTAAAACAGCATGCGCGACTTTTTTTGGCAGAACCACACTCAACTTTGAGAGGTAGATTGACGGAGAAGGGGTAGCGGCAGGTCACGAAGGGAGCACCGGGAAGGCCACCCCTGCGGAATCTTGTTGGACTTGAAAGTGGCGGAGGGGCGCGATGTGACCGAAGAAGAACCATGCGCAAGGCGCGAAGGAAGGATGTTCATTTTGGGGCCGATGTAATCCAGAACGACGTCGGAGTTGGTGGCCCGTCCGCCTTAGAAGCGGATGTGGGGCAGTGGGGATCCAATGGCGTTGCTCCCTTTCGAAGGCTGTGTGAACTCTCGGAAGTGCCAGCCGGGGGGGGGGGGGGGGGGGGGGCAGCACTGACTACAAGACGAACGGCCGTAGAGCAGAGCTAGTCCAACATTGTAGCAGCAGTCCAAGACTTGGAATGCTCGCTCGGGGTGACCGCCCCGTGTGTTTCGGCCAAGGCAAAATGGGCCGGGGGGGCAGACTGTACGTGGTCGATGAAGTGGTGCATGAGACGCGCAATGCGGAGGTGCTCCGACACCGGAAGGAGTAATACGTGCAGGTCGCCGGGGCCGCGTCGACCGGCGCGTCCCTTACTTCTCGTAATACACCTGCAAGGTGATGTTGTAATCGTCGACATGCACTTCCCGCACTCGGCAGGACACGCCATTTAGTCCCTTGGCGAAGAACATGTGGTTGACAACCGAGCCCTGAGGGCTCGGAAGTCGTACTGGTACTCGGGGAGGGGAGTAGACACAATCAACTATGCTCGAAGTTGTAAGCGACATTAGCAGGCAGAGGGAATCGCAAAGTAGGGGCAGCCTCCATGCGGCGTTGCCTTAGCAACAGGCCACGGCGAGAGACGGTAAGGTGCATGCTGTCCTTGGCGATCGGGTCGAGGTTGTGTAGCTCAAAGAGCGTGTTGATTGCTCACATGTATAGTTGCAATAACGACATGATTTGCCCCAATGTGACCCCGCTCCAAGCGACGTACCGGACGACAATAGCAGTGGTGAGTCGCCTCCATTGGGCTGACGTTCTCGAAGTTGTGGCAAAACTCCGCGAACTGAGACAGTTTGCTGGCGGTGTAGCTCTTGAGCATCTGAGCGGTGAGGGAGCTGGAGAGGAGGTCGAGGGCCCGTTGTCCCGGCTCGTCTGAGCCGAACGCCTCATGTAAAAGAGACCGGAGTGAAGCAACCCAAGGGGCGACAGCTTCGGCCGGGCTCGTCAATTCGTAAGTACGGCGCTTGGCCGACGGAGTAACATGGGACAAGTTCATTTTAGCAAAGTATTCGGCGGCGGCGGTTGGTTGCATAATAGGGTTGGCAACATCATCACTACCGGTTTGCGGGGCAAGGTTCATGTAGGAGGGCCGCCCCGCGCGCCCATCGCGCTCGACGTAGCGCATGTCACGCGCGTAACGTACACGCACGAAGCATGGTCGTTGCGAACCAATTGTAACACGCAATGTAACAACCGGCGGACGCAACGATGAAATGGTACGGGAGGCGGATTGTTGAGCCGCCATGTGCAGGTGTGCGGATGGTTGAGCCGCACTCGCATGTAGATGTAAGAAACGCCGCACCGAGGAAATTGATTGAAATTGATTACAACGTGCTAGTCTGCTACTCTCCACCGCCCGGACTGAGTTGCTCTTAGGGCTTGTCATCTGTAACCATAGTAGGGAATAACTAGGGAGCACATGTAGTGTAATTACAGCTCCAGCTTCCGGCCATCCTCTTTCGTTTCCAAGCCCCGCCTCCTTCCATCACGTGATCAGTAACTGTGTTACTTTCGAATACCTGCGGGTAGTCGCCAGTACGACGAGCGACTATCTTCCGCTAATTGGCAGTTCGGGAATTACGAATGCAATACTCGCCCCGCCCCTGAAAAGGTTTTCCGGTACATTGGTAATGCACCTGCACCGCGCAGTCTTCGGCTGTCGTGCGTCTTGGCTCCACCTGCCGCCATCGTTGAAAATATTATCCCGAAGGTCGCGGCGCTGATCGCTTCACCACGCTGGCTGTGGCGGTCCGCCGGCCTCGGCCGCAGTCCATCGATGATGCTGCCTCCATCTTGCCCGCCTGAGCTCTTGCGGTAGTAGGATCCCCAAGGGGGCCAGGAGGGGGAAAGGCGGGCAAGAGGGCGGGGGTACCTAAAACATACTGACAACTCTTACTGGCCTGATTCAATTGCTACAAGGATTATTTTAGGATCAGTTTGTGTGTGTGCGATAATCCTTTCGCGAATTAAGGACAAAATGTACCCGCCGTGGTCGCGCGGGCGAAATAACTTGCGCGGCCGCAAGCGGCTTGCTGCGTGGGTGCTACACGGCGTGGCCGGACATCGTGACACCCGCGCGTTGGTCACCACTCTCCTTGACACATTAACTGCCGACGACGCCAATCCCACCCGCAGTTACATCGCCTATTTTGCCCGCGTCACTTAACGCCATGCAGAGTGCCATGTCCAACACCAGCGCCGCCACGGGCATGCGTCCGTCCGCGTTGGCGGTCCAGCATCGGCGACCAGCAGCGCGAGCACCGCGCCGCGCGCGCCGCAATAACGCCGCCATCGAGGTGCGCGCCGCGGGTGACGACGGCTCCGTGTCCGCTGCCAGCACCGCCCCGGTCGCGCGCCGCGCGCTTCTGGCATCCGTCCCGGCGGTCTCCATCATCGCTGTCGCGGATGGCGCCATCGCAGGTGATCGGACGGCCGGGGGGCAGGGGAGCAGTCGGGGACGAATGAAGAGCCGCGCGCCCGCGCCAAAGCGTGGATCGGTAGAAGTAAAGTAGGAGTACCCCGGGACCAGTACCTGTAGGTCAGGGCCGGAACTTTGCCTGTCCAGTTCGTGACCTAGGCACGTGCTATCCTCCACAGACACCGTCCACGTGCCATCGTAGGTTAGGCCTAGCCGATTCGACCGTCCGCTCATGCGAACCCCGAAGGGCTAGTCGCTATGGCGCAGCGGCGGTAGGCGCGGGCCAACGATAATTATTGTTCGACCCGAAGGATTGATTGATGGGTGTTTGCCAAGGCGCCGCCGAAGCGGGTGCCAGTAAGGTTTACATGTTGTCGCTGATGTAGGTTTGTGGTTAATGGTCGCTAGATACGGTTTGATTTAGGGAAAGCATGTGGTTATATCCTGCCTACTTCTGAATATACAGCACATTATCTTACTTAAATCGCACATTATTAATAAAGAGATAACCACGACCGGGGAAAACGAAGACATCATTCGACAATACACGGAACCATTTAACGGGAAAATCTATGCCCACGGATAAATATAAACAATGTGGAAACTCAAAAACCTTCCACGAATAACTCGCAGAGTGAATAGCGGACAGCCCCGCCACGGGTGAGAAGCTGAGCTTCGCGCGAGCCCAATACACCAGCTCACCCTCCCCGCTGCCAATTGTCGACCGCCCCATGTGATACAGGCGGGAAAATTCCACCACCCGCGGATGTGGCGGCTCCTCCGGCCGATGCCGAGGTGACCGCGTCGGGGCTGGCCTCCAAGGTCATCAATGCCGGGGACGGCAAGGGCGCGAGGCCCTTTCCGTACGACAAGGTGACGGTGGACTACACCGGATGGACAACCGACGGCAAGATGTTTGACTCCTCCGTGGCGCGCGGCAAGCCGGCGACCTTCCCCCTGCAGGCCGTCATCAAGGGCTGGACCGAGGGGCTGCAGCTGATGGAGCTCGGCGAGACGCGCCGCTTCTGGATCCCCGTGGAGCTCGCGTACAAGGGCGCGTTCGGGAAGCCGGCCGGCATGCTGGTGTTTGACGTCACGCTATTTGGCATCCAGCGCGGGCCCAAGCCGCCCGAGGTGCCGGCGGATGTGGCGGCCCCCCCGGCCGACGCGGAGGTCACCGCCAGCGGGCTGGCCACCAAGGTGCTGCGCCCCAGCGCCAAGGAGGGCGCCAAGCGCCCAGGGCCCACGAGCTCCGTGACGGTGGACTACAGCGGCTGGAACACCGCGGGGGAGCTGTTCGACTCGAGCGTGGTGCGCGGCAAGCGCGCCAGCTTCCCGGTGGACTACGTCATCCCGGGCTGGACGGAGGGGCTGCAGCTGATGGTGGAGGGCGAGCGCCGGCGCTTCTGGATCCCCGCGGAGCAGGCGTACGGCAAGTGCCCCCCGCCCCGGGACGGCATCCCCTGCGGCATGCTCGTCTTTGACGTGGAGCTCTTCAGCGTGGACAAGTAGCCTCACCGGGTGCGCGCAATGGTGGTGTTAACGACGGCCTTTTCTGCTCAGTCACTGGCGCTACACGGCAAAATTGACTTATTGGGTGGCAGCGCATCCTCTCCCTCTGGCGCAGAGGATTCACATGCCATTATGCCACACCTCTTGCGAGGAGATATTAACATATTTGTCCTTACATTACGCCCATGCCATCCCTTTGGTGTCGTTGAGACAAAGTGGTGTGCGGCGAACGCCATCAATGCCTCGACCGGTTGGATGGTGCTGACATTGCTGACCCAAAGCCGGCTGGCGGCGGCATTTCTGGGGATTGCTGTCCGCGGGATCCATACGCAATGGCGGATCAGTATGACATGGTGCGCCCCCGCCGCCCGCGCGCTGCCAGACCGGAAGGGCGCGGCGCGGCCCCGCCCAGCCCCGCGGCAGATATCAGCCTTTTATTTGCCGTGGTGTTGGCGGCTCCTTCAGCGAATTCGCAGCCCCTCCGTCGACGCCCCTCCGATCACCCGCGAAAAAGCCGCCGCCGCGCACTACCTCGCCCCCGCTGTTGCTGGTCTGGGCCAGAACCCCCCCCCCCCCCCCCCCCCCTTACCAAACGCCTGGGCTCCAAGCGGCGCCCCGCAACCCGGTGCGGCGAAGCAGTAGGCGGTGCGTTACCTGAATATTTATCTATCGACACGGATATATTTACCAGCCCAGTCGCTGTATGTCTATTACTTGGGCGCAATGTAAAGAGCAAGGCTCTGGGGGTGCCCCCCCCCCCCCCCTGCCCCAAGTTGCCACTGCGGCAAGGAACCACAGTTTGCTGCGCGGTCACAAGGGATGCCATTCCAAGGGGCTCCCCAACTGTGGATGGGTTTGGGGTTTTCAAAAAAGGGGGGGGGGGGGGGGGGGGAGTGCTAACATGCCCACACTGCGGGGAAGGGGGGGCTGTAGCGGGCCGCTGTGAGCCGCCTCCTCCCGCAGCACCTTTTGCCGGCTTGCGGCTAGCTGGAGGCAGGGTTGTTAATCGTAACAGACTGTTTGGACGCGATTAAGATTATGTAATCTTTCAATGTATAGTCGTAGGCGCTTGATTTCACGGCGCGTTTGTAATCCTTACCAAACGCGATATGTGATCCTCAGGGTTACGGATGCCCGTGCACGTATAAGAGCACTTCCCAGAGTTGGGGTGCCGGCAAACTGTTCTTACTTCCGTTACAAATCTGTCATTATTTCGTCTAGATTTGAGCTCCACAGCCCAGGGCAGTTTCTTATGCATAGGCTTCTTGTAGGTGCGCGGGCACCCATCGCGTATGCATACGTAATTGTACGCATCTTGTGCGAGTTTAGTTATACCGTATGCGGATTGCCTATCACGAACAAGTAATAAACACGTAATTGTCGTCAGTATGATTAATGATATGTTATGGTTCTGCACCGGTCCGCATTCTGTATCGCTATCTAAATTCGAAATAACAATGCAGGCATACTTTTCCTGAGTAAGTACCCGATTAAATAATGTACTTGGTGCTTTCCGAAATCGAATCGTAATTTGACCAAGAATCGCGATTTATCTGTCAGCTTCCTTTCAAAATAATCCTGACCATGAACACAACTTCTGTTTCTAATTGCCAAACTTCCATTAAGATAGACTGTCTACTGATGTGCTGGCGGAATCCTTATTGCCGCAATGTGCACTGATTACCAGCAGTGGCGTTAGCTCGGCAGCAGGCAAGCACATCATCTGTGCACAGCGCACGGAAACGGAGGACATGCCCACTTTTTCATGGTTATAACATTGACAATTACAAAATTCCCCCCAAGCCAACACGAGTCATGAGAACCCAGAAAATTGAACGACAAACTCCGACTGTAAAAGACACTTTGAGGGCTTTAGGGTTTGTGGTTTTGGTGTAGGGCAAAAACCTAAAATCCTAGCAATCCATCGCAAATATGCATGTTGCTTCAAAAGGGCATGTCAAACTCCCTAAAAGTAAACATCCGAATGCTGCATGGATTTATGACGGACCATGGCTTAACGAGTAGGGCGATTCACCAGATCTGCGCTCATCTGTGGTCGGTGGTATATGCACTACCCGCGCGCAGGCGGTCTGAGGGATGACCACAACCGGCAGCAACGCATGCAGTATGATGCCATGGGCAACCCCCGTAGCAGCCAGTGCGCTGTGGTTGCCCTATGTTACATGCGCCCACGGGGCTGCGGGGCGGCTGGAAGTGGTGGTACGGGGGATGGCTCTTGGGGGTGGAAGGGGGGGGGGGGGGGGGGCAGCATTGACCAAACGGACAGTCAGCTCCGCATGGCGGCCCGGGCACGCTGTGCCCTCCATGCAGTTGCGCTCCGAGCCCCGCATGGCGGTGCGCCGCAAAGCGACCTTGAGAAAGAGTGCGGCCTGTGCAGCCCAAAGGAGCAGCTGGCCGTCTACGCTTCCCCTGCGTCCATCGATGCCCGGGCGCAGCGTCTGTTAGCATTTCGCGGCCTCCTCCGCCACGAACCCCGCCGCGAGCGCTTCCACCACTTGCCGCAGCAGGTGCGGCTCCACGCTGCGCATGCTGGCCAGGAGGTTGAACTCGGGCGCGGCCGGGGCGTGCGAGCCAGCCTCCCCGCCGGCGCCCGCCACGAGCAGCACGGTGCGGACGGCGCTGCGGAAGGGCGCGGGGAAGCTGGGGTGGGTGGCGGGGCTCCAGCGGGCGGGCACCGCCACCTGCCAGCCGCGCACGGAGCAGTCGCCCGAGGCGGAGTACAGCCGGCCGCTGTCGGCGGAGAAGGCGAGCGCGTAGATGCTCTCCCCCGGGGCGTGGCCCTTGAGGACGTGGTCGCAGGCGCTGTGCTTGTTGGGCTCCCCCAGGGAGCCACTGCACGCAGCAGGCAGAGCAGCGCCATTGGCGCATCAATGCAGGGAACAACTTGTGGCCGGTTAAACGGACACCGCCCCCCTGTTGATGAAAGGGGCAGGGAGCTGGCCACGAAGGCTGGCAAATGGCTGGTAAATACTGCTGCTGCGGGTGCCGGCGCGGCACCAATAAATTCGACAGCAAGAACGCGCCTGCGCCTTTCGACTGGCATTTATACGAATAATTGGCGCTGTTATTATAACGGAAATGGAAAAAGTCCGCCCAGCAACCCTGAAAAGTCTCCGCCAGAGCACATTTCTTTCGTGCTGCCGCGCCGGCACTGGTATGCAGTTCACGCAGGATAGAGAAATTGAAATCCCCGTGCGGCATTGCGCACCGCTCAGAGCTCGGTTTTGCTCGGGGTGGCCGCCCGCAAGGTGTCACACCAATCTACAATCGAGTTTACGCGGTGAAGAGCTGACTTGGAGATTTTGACCGGGTCAATCTGGCTACGGGTCATAAGTGTTTTGCCATGTACAACATATATAATTTTACGGTTTAGGCTTTTCAGGGTTTTGGGGTTCTGATTTTTTGAAAACCCGGTTCGATTTATGCTATCTATAGGGCTACACTCTATAGGGTAAGACAGATGCGCAGGGTTTTTCGAGTTTTCCCACCGCCAATCGTTCAGTGATGCAGTGCCATTTTCCAGGTTAGCCTTCCCGTTTTGGACAGGGGCAGTTTGTGTTGATTTGGGATCCTACGGTGGGTAAGCATGAAAAGTACGCCTACGTGCGGATTCGGTACGCTGTGTATGCTGTGAAAGGATATGGCTTTGGGAGGCGGTACCTTCTGCTGCGCACCATCCCCACGCGGGCGTCAATGTTCCAAACCGCGATTGCGTCCTTGCCGTGCGGCGCGGAGAACAGGCTGCGGCTGTCGCTGGAGACGCACAGGCTGGATGTCACCTTCTCGGTGCGGATCACCTGTGGACATCGCCAGGCACGGTCGGGGCCGCGAGCTACATGACGCAGTGCTTGTTGTGCTGAGCAATGGCTTGCGGGGGGGAAGGGGGGGGGGGGGGGGATGATTGAGGTTGGGGGGCGGAGGCTCCCCCACCTGCAGGCATTGCTGGTCCTCCAGCCTCCAGGAGCGGATGGTGCGGTCCCCGGCCGATGACCAGAGGCGGGTGGACGCATGTGACAGGAACAGCGAGAAGATGGTGTCCGTGTGGCCCTGCGCGTCGGAGGAACAGCCAGTGGGCCGAAGAGCTGATAATTGTGCGGGCGTGAAAGCGTGCCGGGCGGTGAAAGAGGGAGGGGGAGGGAGGGGGAGCAGCACCACAAGCATGTGGCGGCATTCCCCGGCGTCTGCATCCCAAGCTCGGATGATGCAGCCTGTGCCGCCAGAGTAAAGGGTGCTCCCATCCCCCGAGACTGCCAACGCATGAATGAGGTCCAAACGACCCACCTGACCACCAGGAGCACCAAGGCTGCCATCAGCCACCCGGAACGGCTCTTCCCTGGAGTTGAAGATAGATTGCAAGTAGGGCTAGGGGGGGGCTGGGGGTTAAAGAGGGTAAAAACAGGCATGCAGATATCTGCTTGAGCACGTACCCCGGAGGGGATGCGGTGAACAAGTTGGTTGCTGGTGGTGCTGCGCGCTTCAATAAACCTGCGGGCCAGCGGTGCAAAGCGAGTTGATGCTTGTAACGGCTTTGTGTGTCACATTGTAAGCCACATGCCTGGTTGGCCAGGGGAGCAGGCGCGTACCAGTCCATGGAGCCTGTGAACAGCTTCTGCTCCGCCTTCTTGAGTTCATCAGCGCGGGCCGTCATGTAAGGTGGAGACACGGCGAGCGCGCGTACCCAACCCCTGCAAACAGGGCCGAGTTACTGGCAGGCACTGGGTGCAAAAGTGCACAAGATTTGGCGCTGCCTCGGAAGCACATACCGCTGGGGGTTGATGACATGCAGCGTCTCGCCGGTCTCGGTATCCCACGCGCGCACGGTGCAGTCCGCAGAGCCGGAGTAGAGCACCTCATCCCCCGGTGCCAGCACGAGCGCCCAGACGATGTCGTCGTGGCCGTCCATACGGCGCAGCTGCCGACCGCTGGCGGTGCACCATTTCATGATGGCGCTGTCCTCGCCGCCTGCGACAAACACCCCGCGAGTCAGGCCGCCTTCGACTGCAACCACCGACGGATGTTATTGCTCCAAAGGCGCATGTGAAGCTCGGCTACAGGTACGTCGTGTGAGCGCGAGGGAGGAAAGCGTGCCAATTCCTCCTAGGGCCGCGGTGATTGGCGGGTAGCAACTCGGCATGGCTTCACTAGGCATTCCGCCGCCCGCCTCACGAGCCACGAACCTGAGTACAGAGTCTTCCCGGTAGAGCATAGCGCCACCGCCCGTACACGGTCGCTGTGCCCCTGTAGCACCTGCGTGCATCGGCCGTCGCCCCGCATCGCGACCCCCAAATCCGCCTGCTGATTACCAAGTGTCGTCCGGCGGCAACCAGCTTCCCCGGAAGGGGGGGGGGGGGTGTAAGCCCGACACGAGTGGGCCCGCAAGTCCCCCTGTCAGCCAATGCCTCGTCAAGCTGTTCTCGACCAAAGTTTTCGCTCGTGGTGTAGGGTGGTCGACTCGTTCGCTTTGCAACGAGGAGCGACCGTCGGCTGAGGCGTGTCTCGGCACGCACTACGCCGTAGTCAGGATCGAGCGCTCAAATACATACCAGCAGCGGACGACTCCAACCCGACCAACGGTAGAGTGCCGCTGAACCGGTCTGCCAGCCGACCGACCCAAAGGGGCAAACGACACCTTGCCGCTAGCAGAGCGTGCGCCGACTTGGGGTTTGCTCCAGGCCGCCTTACAACGGCACCGTGGGTATGCGACAGCGCGTTGCAGTAGGGACTGTTGGCACCCGCCAGGCTGACATTCCGGCACGGGGGTTCTCCGACCTCAGGACGGCTATAACCGGTGCTGACGACGCAGCGTCAATAATACAAGGGGCAGCGCCCTGTTTACAATTACTGATGAGCGCTTCGGCCGCCAGATTTCCGCCAACGGCGCCCCGGCCCCCGGGCGTAACGCATTATGAATGGCAATTCATTCGAAACACAGTCGCTAAGGATCCTTAAATAAGAATCCTTAAATAAAGAGCAAGCCAAGGGTTCTGATGAAGTCCGCCTGCGCGGTGTCACGTGATAACAACTCCACGGCGGCGCAGAATTGTTGCCCACGGCGTCGGGTCGACGTACCATTACAGGGGGAAAACATCGGACGAGTGTAACGGATTCTAACGGTATGGCCGCCTCATCATCGGCTGCCCGTCCGCAACACCCACGTCACGAGTTGACGGATGTTGCCGTTGTCATTCGCAACCGAGGCTTGACGCAACGACAGTCACCACCGCAACTGTTCGTATTAATAGAGGTTGCTTCCCAGTTCAAGTAGCGATACCAGCCAGCTCCCCTCGGACTCGATTGGTATGCTGCCTAAAAACAGCGCAAAACAGCGCCCAATCTCCGCGCTCGACGGCTCTGCTCGGTCGGTCGCAGTCAGGCTGGTCCCCTTGTCCTACGGCTTTGGCGCCAGGTGGCACCTACAGCGTGTACACAATAGCACACACGGGCCTCAGTCGCGGAGTCCAACGTACAGACACGCTGTGCAGAGCGAAAGTCCCCGGCCCGTTCCAGCGGTGGTGGCAGTACCCAAATAAACATATTTGTACATTATCATTTCACTCCATGGCCGCCCCGCCTCCTGCGTCTGGGCACTCACCCAAGAAGGCCCCGCCCCGACCACTTTTTCGGCACAAGCATCAGAGACAGCAGCTTGCCATCCCGCAGCACCTTGGTCGGCAGCTCCTTGTCCTCGTAGCGCTGGAAGAGGGATGTGGGCGGTGGGTTCAGCCACTGAGCAGAGACCCCACCTGCAGCATCCCCTCTGCGGCCCATGCCTACCCCGATCCCAAGCCACTCCCGCCCCGGGGGGAGGAACGGTAACACGCCGCTGCATGGGCTTGCGGACCTGGATCATGGCCGCGATCTGCTTCAGCTCGGTCCGCTGCGGGTTCCGCACCACGTCCCCAAAGGCGCAGAGCTGGTCGCCTGCGCGGATGCCCGCTGTGCTGGCCGGCGAGCCCTCCGAAACCTGAAGTGCAGGGGGAGGGAGGGCAATGACAGACGAGACCGTCACCGACCCTGCGCTGGCCAGCCATGCTCCCTCTGGGGCTGCACACCCGGCCGGGTCTGCTCACACGTGCTGCGCATGTGCCATGTGACCGGCGTGCAATCACCCCGTGGCATGTGTGCACGCGGTTGGTGGGCAGCCACGGGGCTAAGGTATCAAGTGCACGACAGGACATCTGGGAGTATCTGCGGGCCTCGTGAAGCCAGGTATTACCTCATCGATGATGGCAAAAGCTGCCGGAGCTTCGGCGGGCGGGTCTGCGTGCACAGGCAGGTGGGCAAGGGGGGCAAGTAGGGTCTGTCATGGGTTAGGGTTTGCCGACTGGGGCACAAGGCATGAACGGCATACACAGCAGCGCACGTGTGTGTTGCCGGGGGGGAGGGGGGGGGGGGCTCTGCAGGGCCGCACCGGACGGTGCGGCGGTGCGCGGCACGGAGGACTCAGCGGCTGCGTCGCTCGTCGCCGGCGGCGGCTTGGCCTCCCTTGCCAGCGCGTGAAGCTGATGCATGTTGGCCTCGATGCGCGATGTGATGGCCTTGTGGTCGTTGTGCAGCACTGACAGGGCCACGCAGGGGGGGAGGGGGGGGGCAGTGGGGACACGAAAAAGTTCATCCAAAGTGCCAAAGTAAATCTGTTCCGACTATATTAATCGCACTTCTTGTGCCGGGTCCCATGTCCCCCATGCGTGCCAGATTTCTCAATATGCCAGGTGCACTATTGCCGACTGCAAGCGGGGGGCAGCGCTCACCGGCCAGGCGATGCCTGTCCGTGCGCACTTGGAAGACGTCCACGTTGGCGAAGGGGAATCCCTGGGGTTGGCAGGCGCGTGTCCAGGAAGCACGCGAGCATGCAAGGGGGGAGGGGGATTGAGCGGCTAGTCAGCACCCGAGACCCCCATTTATTCCGGCCTCTATTCAGTGCTCCCCCTGGGCTGCGCACCTCGCTGTCCACCAGCGGCCCCTTGAGCCCGGGCATCCCCGGCGCGGTCAGCCGCGCCGACCGCTCTGCGATCTCCTCCTCCATCGCCTCACGCTCCGTCATCAATGCGCGGATGCTCGCCTTCAGCTCGTCCATTTGGGGAAGTCTGTGCGTGTGTATGTGTGTGTGTGTGTGTGTGTGTCTGTGCCTTTGTTCTGTGCGTCTGTGCCTGTGTCTGTGTGTCTGTGCGAGAGAGAGAGGAGAGGGAGGGGGTGTCTTAAGAGGTGGGGGGGGGGGGGGGGGGGGGGGGGGAGCTTGCGAGTGCGCAGGATTGCTGCCCAGATCGTGCTGTGCACTAGCGACTATGTGCTTGTGCTGAACCACAGGGGGGAGCTTCGCTGGCGGCGGGTTGGTAGGCCGAGACGTGCTACAGGCAGCGCTCTCCAGTGGAGACACGGGCGGACCGGTGCAGGTCTCTGCGTAAGCAGGCGTCGCCTGCTCTGCATGCAAGGCAAGGTCGGCAGGTGCAGCCAGATCGCGCGTAGTGACGATGCCCGCCCGCCGGGGCGCCAGTACGGGTACTGCTACAGGGTACATATGTGATTACATGTGCTATATGCAACACTCAAGAAATCCATCCAGAAATCCAGAAGGAAATCCAGCTGTGGGCCACCAGAGGCGGGAACCGCCATGGCAGCCACCGACCAGGCATCGCCACCCGCTAGCCGCCGCTCCACGCAGTAGGGACGCTCTCCCCAGCACACAATCCCGGGCCACTCCAATAGCGGCCATCATATCTGGAGTAGGGACCGTGGCGTGCGCCGCGCCAGATCAGGATGAGCGGCATCAGCAAATAAGCAGGGGGAGACTAACAACACGCGCGAGAGCCTCGCGCCTGTCTACGAGGCTGCGCAGATATCGCATCAGTCCTGGATCGCTACTGGAATGAAACGTCATGTTTCCGCATACGACGAACAGTAACGTTCCAATGTTAATATTTCCAGTGGGCGGCAGCATTGCCGCAGCCGGTTTACCCTCCCTGTAACCCGTACACCCCAGCAGAAAGAAGTTGCGCTTATTCACCGCGACATGCCCGTTCAGATGCTCACACATCCGGGCATCCAGGAACACCAGTACCATCAGTGCTACTCTCCCCAACTGCCGTGCGGACTGCCGAGGACACGCTACATCGGCACCGTCTTGACTCGCATGGATGCTGGTATGTCGGCGGGGTGTCCGGCCTTCCAGGCTGTGGGCGACGGATGGCGGACGAGCCGTCGATGCCGGGATCGGCGCGCACGTTGGGCTCCCAGTCTGCGGGTTATCCCTTTGCTGCAGGTGGCGTTGCTGCTCAGTTTTGTGTGCGGAGCATGCTGCGCTAGGTGTGCCCCGGCAACCATGCCCTGAGCAACGGGGATAGCGTGCCATGGGCTGTCTCTGAGCCCTTCTGCACGTTCGTCCGCTTGTCGACAGGCTTAGGTACGATTTTGACGCGGCGTCGGCACTGCTCGGCGTCCCCGGCACATCAAGCAAACACCCGCAGCCGCCGCCGTTCGTGGAGCGTCGTGAGATGCTAGAGCGCAGCGGCGCCGCCGTTGAGTTTGTGACGCGCCTCCTTTTTGACTCGGAGCTTGGCGAACGGGGCATGAATAGCACGGCGCGGCTCGGCGTGAGATACCAGAGGGCCGTCGCGGACGCCGTCGGTGCGTCTGCTTGTGCTTTATTGATCGTCGTCGTCGTCGTCGAGGGGTGCCTGATGACATACACAAATAGAATAATGCCCACCCCCTTTCGCCCCCCGCCCCGCCCGCCCGCCCCGCCCCGCCCCGCCCCAATACACACACACACACACACACACACACACACACACACACACACACACAGCTCAAGCCCAATTCCTTTCTCCTCCAAAACCGAGATTCTACTCCAGGATCGACGAATTTTCCTGGATGAAAGGAGAGTAGCAAAAGCAATCGTAGTCCACTTAGCCATCACAGCGCCGCTCCCGCCCAAAACGAATACACAGATGAGTTATGCCGACCCATCGAAGTATGCGGGCAGCCTTGCACGTCTCACTTGAGTCGACCGCGCAGGCGTTCCGATCAGCAGCGTGAGCCTGGTGTCGCAGCGCTTTGCGTTTGGGCGGCCGGCACGCGGCGGCCCACTCGGGCTCGAGCGCTACCTCAGCTATGCGG
This sequence comes from Tetraselmis striata, assembly GCA_006384855.1. Lineage (NCBI taxonomy): Eukaryota > Viridiplantae > Chlorophyta > Chlorodendrophyceae > Chlorodendrales > Chlorodendraceae > Tetraselmis > Tetraselmis striata. The sequence goes on from VCJN01000990.1 coordinate 41,265, forward strand.
CGATAGGTACATCCATCGCATTCAGGGACGCGGACGACGCGGAGACGGCGCTTGCGCAGATATCACAAGACGCGCCGCTGTGGAGTAAACAGGTCCGTGCGCGCTCTGGGACTGTCGATGTAATTATAGTAGTCCGAGCGGGCAATGATTGCACTGGTATCTTTGCGCAAGGTGTGATACTGCATGGAAACCCATCTTTGGAATGACGCAGCGCGCCGTTCACAGGTCTTCACACCCGAGCGATTGTATTCCAACCTCGTGCATGCGGAGCTGGAGCAGGCGCAGCTTGTGCCAACGGAGTTGCCACCGCCGCCGCCACCGCCGGTGTATCCCGCAGGGGACGTGCCCATCGTATTTACTGCCAGGCTGGGATTCTCGCCGGCACGCGACGGCTTCTCGTTGGTTCGAGAGCCCCGGCAACTCTATATCGCAGCCTTGGCCGACGCACTCGGCATTGGGCGTGACGCGGTTGTTATTCGCTACCTGAGCAGCGTTTGGAGCAGCTCGGACACCGCCGACAAGCAGCACATCGTGGAGCTCGTGCTTGAGACGACGTGTTTGTTCCCTTCCATTCAGCAAGCGCAGCGAGCAATGTCTCAACTACAAGACGACAGCAGCTCGGTGACAGAGGTTTGCCCTGTGACGGCACCGAAAATTTCAATCATCATTGTCACAGTATTGCATGCGGCATCTCTGTTCTAAGCATCCGTATCGGCGCATTGCCCCGGGTTGTGAAATTGCAGGCTTTGGCCGCGCCAGACACTTTTCCTGGCGTTACCGGTGCGGAGGTCACAGCGCTGGAGATGCTACCGCCTGCTGACGAGCCATCAACGGGCAGTGATGCTGAGGACATCGAGCGCGGCCGCGCCGTCGTGCCCGCCTCCCTGTCCGTAGTCAGCCTGCGTGTGGCTTTTCGCTTTGCAGTGGACGGGCGCAACGCCAACACGGACGTCGCCAGCCTGCTGGAGACCATCAAACGTGCCATGCTGTCGTTACTCGGTGCGTTGTGATGTATGGCCCTGACTCAAAGTAAAGGAGCCGTGAACGAGCTCTGCCGGATCCAAGTCTGAAAGCTCCAGAAAAGATCGAGAGAAACATTGTGAATGTATACATCGAGTCTTTCCGTAAGCATACGGGCTACTGGTACTGTCACTACGTGGCTTTCTCGCTCTGTGTTATCTTTGGATAGCGGGATCAGCAGCTGCGGCTATAATACCCGTGTGGAGCATGGTTGCTTGTTCTTTGTTGTTAATGGCTCCTAATGTAATACGTAGTGCATATATATACAACAAATATAACATGTATATAACATCACACATATGGTATATAATATGCAAAGGAATATACAATGTACAATGCATGTATTTATATTATTTAACATGTAATATACAACATAACACATATAATATACAATATACACTACATGATATGATACAATATATGTACCATATATTTACATATTATGAGATATATAATATAGAACATGTACTACATGAAATATAATATGCAATACCATTATATACAACACATAATACAATATACAGTTTATAATACATATATGCATTATTAACTGGGTCATTTGCATGACCATCACCAGCATTGCCTGCTTAGAGAGATGGCTGCCTTGGAAGCGAAATGCAAGGGACGCTGTTGCCGCACTCCCAGGTGTCCTCCCTGTCAGCGTGGTCCCGCAGCACATCCAGGCGCACATGGTGGACCTCACCGTGGAACAGGGAAGGACGGAGCGCAGCAGCCGCATCGTCTCCGATTTGGACCTCGAGCTGCTGCTGCTGGCGGACACCAGGGAGTCGGCGGAGGGGTTGGAGCGCCGCTTGCGGGACAGTGACTGGACAACCCAGGTGATGACATGACACGCTTGTGATACCCCTTTCATTTCGCGGCAGCCGGCCATGCGTGTTCTCAAAGAAGCAACGGAGAAATAAGCGGCCCACGTCATATTCAGAGTCCCTCCCCCCCCCCCCCCCCCCACCCACCCCTCTCTCTCTGATGTATTCCGCCGTGACATTTCGTTCTTGACATTATCGTGTCGGCCAGTGGGTAATCGGCTCTGCCCTTCCCCTCTTGCGCAACATCCGGTCAACCGGCACGCCGTATTGTGCTGCCTTCCAATTCCACTGTGCAGCGATAGCCTGGGGACCTCGGCATAATAAATAATTGGCCATCCACAATCGACAATCCGCCTAAAGTGACACCTGCGGCAGCAAACGTGTTACAGTGATATGGACCAGATGCCAATTGCCGTGGCACAAGGCGATGAAAACGAAAACGAAGTGAAATGTACTCCCTGTTTGTGGCCATATCTGGGCAACGCACTGCGGGGAATCTCAATGCGGCGACGCCCCTGTGCTGCATGCAAATGGTCAGATGATGGAAGCTATCGACGATGCTTCGTTGCTCAGCGTTGCCCTGTCTGGGGTTGACCTGCGCCTGGGCGAGGCACCAACGGGCGCTCCCAAGTATGCGCGCCAGGCGCGCCAGGGCACAGCGGGCCTGCCCACGTACACGCCGTCCTCAACCGGTGGCGCAGCTACAACAGCTACTCCCCACCATCGGCCACGTGCGCCTACGTGGTCAGCTTCAAAGTGAAGGTCCGCCGCCGCAGTGGATGTCACTGCCCTGCCCGTGGCATTGGGCAAGCGCCTAGAAAATCGCCAAGAAATGCCTGAGCGTCTGCTGCCGTGTGCCAACCCCGCAGCTGCTGCCATGGGACACGGAGGACGATGCAAGCAGCAGCTCCACAATGTACTGGCCGCCGGTGCGGCGCGGCCCACAGCCCTCCCCCGCGTGCCCGACACCGCCGCCGCTCTTGGAGGCAAAACGCCGCTGAATGCCCTCTGACTGGGCCACTACTACTCACTGACGACACCACTGTTGCGTCGCCAGGCGGCAGCGGCGTGGTGGGAAGGGCACACGCTGCCGCTACTGCGCGGAATCGTGACAGCGCAGATGGGGGTGCCTCAGGACTCTGACCGACTGCTGCTCGCCGAGGAGAGCTACAGGTCAGCCCCCCCCCCCTCCGTGATGCGCAACATATGGCGCCGCAGCAGCGCACCGTATGGCGCCTCGCAGCATCTTGTCATGCGCGACGGCTCGTATTTGCAATGACAATACCCTGGGAACAGTTATCACATTGTTGTTGCGATGGCAGGGTGGAGGGCATCCACGTGAACGACTGCAAGGAGGAGGGCATCAAGAAGGTACGCCAGGCGGCATTTTATGCGAGTGTTCACTATACACGAAGTACTGCCCAGTCTTGCGTAGCACGTCATGGCCGGTAGCATATTGGAGTTGTGCAGTGGTGATGCAAAAAGACGAGAGGCTTCAGTGTGAGATGCAAAACTGAATTGTTACATGTTGCCACCACCCGCTGCATAAATATCCAATTGCTATGGTCGAACCTGGTCGACAGGCCATGTCGACTATCAAGCAGCACACACACTGCCTAGAGCGTCACCGTTAAGATAAAAGTGTCAAACTAGATATAAAGCGGCAGCGTGTCATGGCAATATAATAATATATGGTCGGTACTGTACATATGCCGGTATACAGCCGGAACTAACATCCTCCAGAATCATAATGCGATAAGACTTATCGACTTCTGGCTTGTCGACGTAGTGGCGGCATGCTTGGCACGTCATGTGAATCGTCCCATGAATACCGGTTTATTCTCGGCTTCTAAAAGTGAATACTGCTGCTGGCATGCCCCGTCTCAGTCTCCAGTTTCCGATGCGCTGCTTCGTTTGTGCTGCGCAGATAGCCACCTTCACCGCCGTCTTTCTGAGCTGGGAGGAGGCCGAGCGCCTCGCTCGCTGGCTGGCGTACGACGACGGCAGCTACGTCCTGGAGCCGCTGCTGCAGGTCGACCGCAACCAATACTGCGGGGTGCGCCTGAAGGACGTGCGCGCGGTGTCCACGCCCGAGTGCGCCGACAGCTACGACTACTACGGCGGCCACGACAGCGAGAGCTCCGCGTCCGAGCCCTCCACCGCCCGCAGCCCGCACTACAGCTCAGACTACTACTATGACGAGGGCCCTGATTCGCCAACGTACCCCAGCGGGAACTCCCCGTACGGGAGCGGCGATTCCCCGCGCTACACGACTTCGCCCCCGTATGGTCCGACCGCAGCGCCCTACGCAACTGTCGGCGGCAACATTGCGGGTGAGGCTGCCTCTCGTCCTCCTTCTTACCCCCACAGCACAGCAGCATCCCTGCTAGCGTGCCAACGCACTCCTTCTAATCGCTGCCGGCTGTGCCACCAGGCAACTCGCTGGCGATGCAGCGCATCGCATCGCAGAGGACGGCGGAGGACGGCGACGTGTGGGGGCTCGTGTCCGGCTTGATGGACCTGCCGGAGGAGGCAGCAGCTAGAGGCAGAGGCGGCTCCAGCCTGCCTCCAGCCACCACGGCGCGCATGGTACGCTCACCCCCCCCCCCCCCCCCCCCCCCTCCGCCTCGCCCGGTCTACCATTTTACCTACTGAAATGCCTGCCTTGTTGGAGTACGGTGCTGGTGCTACGAGTACAGCCCTTCGGCCCCCTGCCTGTTCTCCCAGCACTGTAATTTGGATGTCCACTATGCACTTGAGGGCGTGTACGTACGGGTTCCCTGTGATACGACGGTGCTGTAGGCTGCCGACAGACTAGGTGCTTGATACATGTGTACTCATTGGTATATATGTACAAACAGATATATACATACGTATATGTACATATATATATATATATATATATATATGTATATATATAACATATATATATATGTATATATATACATACATACATACATACATACGTGTGCCGATCCAAATTCAAGAACTCGTTTTTGGCTCTCAGAAATGGGGGCTAGCGAATGTTCTCAATTGTCATAAGAACTACTTATCGTGGTGCATTCGTCTAATGAAACTGGGCCAGTAAACAAAGACATAGTGGCGCGTTCGTAATCAATTATTCTAATAGCAGTTGCGTCGGTACACGTATTATATAGCGCATACGGTAGTGAAAGTGAAAGTAAAGGTACGGGTTCCCTGTGATACGACGGTGCTGTAGGCTGCCGACAGACTAGGTGCTTGATACACAGTGTGTGCTCATTGGTATATACACACATATATATATATATATATATATATATATATATATATACATACATACGTATGTACGTGTGCCGACCCAAATTCAAGAACTCGTTTTTGGCTCTCAGAAATGGGGGCTAGCAAATGTTCTCAATTGTCATAAGAACTATTTATCGTGGTGCATTCGTCTAATGAAACTGGGCCAGTAAATTAAGACATGGTAGCGCGTTCTTAATCAATTATTCTTATCTCAGTTGCGTCGGCACACGTAATATATAGCGCATACGGTAGTAAAGGTAAAGGTAAAAGGTAAAAGTGAAAGTAAAGGTAAAAGTTCGCCCGCCCGGGACATCGGCCGAAGCCGCCCCAGCACTTGACCTCTCGCGTACTACGGTAGTAGCAGTGCCCCTCGGAAGTAAAACCGTATAACATGCCGCAAAATAATAACAACATAGCGGTGCTGTTATCATTACACTAATGCGATATCATGCATATGAAAAAATGATGTGCAGAATATAAGAGCATCCCTAGTAAGAATTACCCTACTTCCATTCTCATCATCTTGAGCACTACTGACTAAATGGAATTCTGATGTGTAATCCTCAGAATGCCGACGATTAGGATTACTAAATATGCCATAGGCCAAGTCGCGGCGGTGCCACCTGAAGCTGGTGACCCCTGGGCCGCAGTTTGCTCCACTCTCGGTTCGTTTCGCTGAAGTCTCCTTCTCTGTCCGACCCGGCAGGATACGGCGCTCGCGTTTGTGGAGGGCGGACCGGAAGCAGCGCCCGCCGGCGCGGGGCAGTGCGTGCGCGCGTTCCGAGTGCGGTGGCAGCTGCGACTGTTGGCGCCGGCGGACGGCAGCGGCGGGGGTGGCGCCTCGCAGCCATCTTGGCCCCGCCGTGCGGAGGAGCACTTCTACTCCACCACGGACCCGATGCTCCGGCAGCTGGTGGTGGGCGCTGTGGCTGGCGCGGGCGGCGCCGCCCTGGCCGAGGTGACGCACTCGCAGGGCGAGCCGCCCGGCGGTGCCGCGCCGGGGTGCCCCTCAGGGGTCGTCAAGGTGGCCTCCTACGCCTTCACGGTGCCCTCGGAGAGCACGGCGACTGCGCTGGCGGGCGCGCTGGGGTCCGGGGCGCTGGCGGAGGCCCTACACGGGGCCGACCCGTCGGGCGCCTGCGCGGCCTGGGGCGCGGTGCAGGGCGTTGCCGGCGGCTGGCTGTGCGCCCACTAAAGTGCCACGGCGGAGCGGTGAATATCCGCCCGCGGGCGCCGACCAACGACCACGCGGCGTAGTACGGTTGAAACCGCGGCGGGTACGGCTGTTGCGCCGGCGATCTTGGCGGTGTCCTTTTGCGGGCAGTGGGAGCAGAGGGCAGCATGCCACACTTAATATATATGTACATGTGGACAGCGCACCAAGAGTTGCCTCCCCATTCCTCCTTTGGACCTTGCTCGCCCTGAGCTGTTTATACACGTCATCAACAAGGGACTGCGCCATGTTTGGGTGTGGCAATGCACGGCGGGCGCCGCATGTCGCTTGCGTACTGTATCCTGAACCCTCTCGTCCTTGAAGTTCTGTTTTCTTGCTTAGCCGATGTACAACTGTATCCTCAACCCTCTTGTCCTTTTAGTTATGTTTTTAGGCCGGGGGGGGCTGTCTTTGCTACCGTGAGAGTGTCATGAGGCTTCGTGCTGGAGGCGGCTGGCCGTGCGCCATCGCCGAGCCATCCAGTGGTAAAGGTGTACGACTCAGCCTTCGCAGGGCAGCACGCTATGCGCATTAATTGGTGGGCCCGATGCGGGTTCGTGCAGCCGGGCCGTCAGACAGCTGGCCTGGTTCGCCCGGGAATAAAGTTGTAAGTAATTTTCAAAACATCAAAAGTAGTGGCACGGCGTGCTCAATGCAGACAGTGGCGCAATCTTGGTGTCCGTGCAAGACAGCGGGAGCAGAGGGCAGCATCCCGCACTAAGTGTACATGTACATATGGACAGCCCACAAGGAGTTGCCTCCCCACTCCTCCGTTGGACCTCGTTCGTCCGGAGCTGTGAGCACGCCGATAGGGCACTGCGCCGTGTACATACATGCCGGTGCATGGAGGGCGTGGCGCCGCATCATGTCACGTGCTCGGCCAGGTGGGTTATCAACGCTTTCCCACCCCATGCTTGGCTTGATTGTTTTTCCGCCCCCGGGACGGGACTCGCACCGGTCGAACACTTGCGGCATCTCCTCCCGCGCCGAATCGCTTAGGCAGCAATCCAGTTTCGGAAAGCCCTGCGTAGGCGGCGCTCCTTGGCTTGGCTTGGCTTAGTGTTGCGTTGGTTAGGGAGGGGGGGGGGAGGGGCACATTGTTCGCGGGAGTGAAATGTGTCCTGCTATGGCTTGGCGCTAGAGGCGGCTGGCCATCTGGGTGCACCCCCCATTGACCACCACGTTTTCGCCCGTCACAAACGCGGCGTCCGCCGACACCAAAAACGCCACCACCGACGCTACCTCCTCGGGAGTGCCGAGCCGCCCCAGCGGCGTCGCGGCCCGCATCGCCTCCTATGCATGGAGGGGCGAGGGGCAGTCAGCAACCGGGGGGGGAGTGCATAGGAGGCTTTAGCATGCCGGGAGTGAGAGCGGTCGCCTAGTGCAACAAGCTAGGATAACAACTCCCTTGAAGAAGGACGCCGTGACCTGCGCATTCACGCTCGCTACACCTTGTAACCCTGGTTGTAAAGTTGGAAGGCTGGAAGGAAAATAAGTTGTAACAAATTTCAAACTTAATCCTGGCGGTCAGAAGACGACACACTACGTGCAATGCCACCTCCGGCGGCGGCAGATCCTATGCGGGCTGGTGTCAGCCAGGGCGTAAGACAGCTGGCATGTTGGGCTTGAAAGACTGAACAAGAACAAAAGCGTCAGAAAAATCAAATTTATAAGTTCTTAAAGCACAATTGTGCACTTTTACGTATTCGGGAAATGGGATGGGGGGCACAATGCAAGTGTGCCGTATAAGTATGTAATGAGTGGAGACGCGCCGGCGCATGTAGTACCAACGATGAGAAGATGGGCATGTAGAGGGGCAACGGAGGATTGGTGGGGGGGGGGGAAGGGGGAGGAGGTTGGGGGGGGGGGGGGTCACCCCCATGCCGTTGTCCATGAGCGCCGAGGCGAAGTGCGTGGGGATGGTGCCCGGCAGCACGCTGTTCACCCGGACGCCTTCCGGCCCCAGCTCGAGCGCGAGCCCCTTGGTGAGCCCAAGGAGCGCCGTCTTGCTCACGCCGTAGATGCCCAGGGGCGGCGCGGGCCTGCAGCCACACGGCGCTCTCAGCTTGATGGCGGCACATCGACGCAAGTACGAGCAGGCCGACGCCCCAAACAGTATTCACACGTGCGCATGTTGTTATATCGGCAGTACTGCCCGTGTAGCTGCAATGCACTTCCGCATGTACCCGCACATACCGCTAATGACTAACCGACTATATAGCCGGGTTGACGCGCCAAGGCGCTAATCCTTCCCGATCCCCAAGGGTCCCCGATATCCCCAAGCGGCCATGCTTTGCCTCGCCATGCCAGCCAATGCCCGGTTCCGCAGACGGCAGCTAGATACATGCAAATGCAATGCTAGAGACTTGCAACAGTCGGTGCTATATGCGTCTTCTTCACCCCCCCACGGTGTCGTGTGTCGCCAGCTGCAGCTCTCGATCGACCGGTGGTGTGCGGCATACAGAAGCCACAAGCAAGGGCGTTCATCTTTTGCACGGTTTCGTCGTTTCTTGGATTTCTCTCTCTTCATCCAGCTCGCTTCAGAGGCCCTCATGTTCGGCATATGTGGTCGCTGGCGGTGTCACCGACGTTATCGATCTATTGGGGGGATGTGGGGTGTGGGAAGGAAGGGGGGCGACGGGTACGGAGGAAGGAAGGAAGGGTATGGATAGCATGGCGGGCGGGGGGGGCGGAGGAAGGGGGGCGGAGGAAGGGGGGGGCGCACTGCAATGCCAGTTGGCTCGCCACAAAGACGATGGCGCCGCCGCGGCGGAGGTGCGGCGCCGCCTCGCGCACCAACTGGATTGCCGCCTTGACGTTGACGTCCAGGATCTTGTCGATCACGCCGTCCGGCTGCTCCACGATGGGCCCCGTGGACGGGTTGACTGCCGCATTGGACACGAGTATGTCCAACCCTCCGAAGGCCTGCCGGAAGCGCCGCGGTGCTTTCAGTCGCGCGATGACGGGCCACAGCCGGATTGTTTTCCTTCCGCTCCTTTTTGTTTTCTTCCGCTATTTATTGAGAGAAAGTTTTCTTCCGCACCAAGCCAAACGGCGCACTGTACCCGTACCTTGAGGGTGGCGGCCACGAGCGCCTGGCGGTGCTCTGAATTGCTCACGTGGCACACGCAGCCGCGGACGTCCAGCCCCTCCTTGCGCAGTTCCGCCACCGCCGCGTCCACGTTCTGCTGCTTCCTGTGAGCGCACGAGGCGGGGCGGTTGTCAGTCCTCGGGTTTAGCTTCGCGCGGTGCCGACCTTGCCCAACCGTGTCAGCACTGGGGGCAGTGGCGCTCGAAGTGATGCCGTCCGCATGGTACAATCAACCTGGATTGTCGGAGGGGCAGCCGCGGCTGGGCGTGGGCGCCCTGCTGGGAACGCACCGCGAGGAGAGCATCACGCGCGCGCCTTCCTGCGCCAGGCGGCGCGCCGTGGCCAGCCCTATCCCCGCCGTGGAGGCCGTCACGATTGCAACCTTACCCTCCAGTCCGCGCATGATGCTACTGCTTGTCGAAGAGCGTACACGCCAGCTTGGGGGGGTTTTAGGGTTGGGGGGGGGGGGGGGGGGGGGGCTAAGCAGGAGGTTGTAGGGTAGTGCGCACGACTGAGTGAGGCCCGCTGTAGTTCTTCGACTGCTGTAGGTCTTCGATGGGCAGGAGTCGTTGCTACGCGTAGGGAGTCACTCCATCCGCTTATTACAGAGGGCGGAGGAAAGGCGCGCGGCGATCGAGTGACGCGAGTGGCCCTGCTTGGCCGCGGCCGCGGACTGCGCGCTTGACGATGATGTTTTTTATGTGCTGTCCATCGTCGTCGATGTAGGTATCGTCGGTACCAGTTGCGAATTTTCTAATTCTGGGGAACTGCCCTTTTTGTAATTCACACCAGTACCTCCCCACCTCCCCTTTTTGTAATTCACACCAGTTGCGACTATATATTTGATATATTTACTCGTATACCTGTCCGCGCATTACCGGCACATGTACTAATTCACGAACCCGCACTATCGCTAACTTCGGATGGAATATTTATATTTCGCATCAAGAAAGCATCAGGCGGCGGCTGAAAATGTCCACTACGATATCAGATAATATTAGAACCCGGATACCTTGAAATATGTTTTTTGCTACGGCCTCGGGGACATGCAGCAGAGGAGCAGCACAGCTGTTGTAGCGGAATTATTCTACGGGTAGAAAAAGGTCATCGTACAATTATACAATTTAAAACTACACACGTGATACATTATAATTCCTTACCGTAACCACGCTTTGGGTTGGCGATATGGTGACTATGATCGTTTTTGACCCCTCCGGCGAAGAGAGAAGAACTATGTATGAAATATATGTCAGGCAGGAGACACCACCACAAATTTTATTACACGGTCATTCCGGCTCGTTGGCGCAAAACAATTATTTTTTTCTATATTCAACCCGCAAACCCAATAAATGTGATGGTGTATATGCGGTGTTGCTTTGAGCCGCTGTGCCCGCGCTTACGTGCATGTATATCGGTATTGACCGCGCATGCCAGGCCGTACTAAGGCATCTCTTCCAGATGATGACTGCGCGATGTGCGTTGCACCATTGTCGTTCAATCATTGCCACTTCCGAGTAACAAAGTCAACTGGCTTATTGATGCGAGAATCATGAATAATTTGGCCGCCTCCCCAGAGCAACATGAACATAGAGGTAGCCGGGAAATGAGCATTGATTGCCTACAATTATCTGCCATGAAGTAATTGATCTATGAGTACATGGGGACTGGTACATCACATTAAATGATATGCATAAGTTGTTTCCACTCCCTGTCATTGATGCCGCTCGGTCCGCATTGGCGCATCAACATCGTTCCATCAACATTACACCAGGCAAGTCGCGCGGAAACCTGCTGCCACCTGCAACCTGACAGGTCTATGGTGAAGTCAGTCTGTAGAACCGCTCAGCGTTCTCAAAAGTCCGGGCCGCGGCTTCCTCCAGACTCCAGCCCTTTACCTCGGCAATTACCTGGGTCATGGGACACGCCGCAGACACGTGTGGCGTGTCAGTGATGCAAGTCTACCCCCACTTCACACACACATACAACTATGTATATATACGAGGGAGGGGCACTCAAGACTCTCCTAGCTAGAAGCGTGATACCGCTTAAATCACGGGTGATTAGGTTTTTTTACTGCATGTGACATACCGTAAGTACAGGTACTCGTACCGGATCGATATCGGCCGGCATAGTCGCTGCCAGTGCAGTGCCAGCTTTCGTCGCTACTAAATATAATATACTAGAAACAGGATTAAACAGTTGCTGCGCTACCGGTAGGATATTGTACGTCAAATCTTCTCCCGGGGGCGGGGAAAACACGTCGAATTCGTCCATATTTTCCAGGAAAGTCTAAAGAGAAAGTCATTTGCGAGGAAGGGCACAATAACTTGATTTTCGGATTTTGGCACGGCGAGATAGACTTTTTCACAATTCGATCTCGGTCAAGACCGTCGAATATCAACGTGCCGATGGTGCCATCCGACGGGGAATACGGCCGAGTTTTGAGTCCAAAGTTTGCTTCACTTCCCCCCCAGAATCGCGTTCAAAACTTCGCGTCGCCCAGAAACACCTCCACGACACTCTTGAATATACCGGCCTCGTACACACACACACACACACACACACACACACTCACACACAACGCAACGCAAATGCGGTGTTGCAACGGCGCAGGCGCGCACCCGCAGCATCCGGAGGCAGTCGCTTTGCATCTCCGCCGGCTCCAGCAGGTCGCTCTCCAGCAGGATGCGGTCCTCCGGCACGGCGGCGAGCACGGCGCGCGTCTTCTTAATCCGCAGGTTCACAAAGGCGGAGAAGCCAAAGTAGATCGTCTGCCCCACTCCGCCCCTGCGACACCGAGACAGCGGCCGACGCTCAGCTTGGGGCGGCATCGCTCCGAGGCAGGGTCGCCATCAGCACCCATATCATCATTATCATCACGTATTTATATTCAATGTGTAAAGGTTGTAGTGTTAATACGTTGATGGGAGTTTTGGAGTGGATTGATGGATGTTTTGGAGCAGGCCTATTACATAGCGGTCTGTTTCATTTTTACTATTTTTACGGTTTCATTTTTAGCGGTGTTCTTTGTTTAAAACCGCTAAATCGTTTTTGGCGGTGTTCTAGCGGATGGTTTACAGCAAGATTCGGAGCGGTGTAGATGAATGTTTTGGAGTTGTAACACGTTAATGAAAATATAATAGCATACTTAATAATACACACAACTATGACTCTTATCAAAACAAATCGACAACTTACTTTTTTATTGATCACTTATAAATCAATGAAAATCACATACACAAACAATTCTGGAGCTAATAGGTCATCATCGGCAATTTGGGGCAACAAAGACTCGGATGCACTTACTCATTAAGAGACACTAACAGTGTATTCACGGCGCCCTGGATTGTACAGGCAGGAATGGGATTCCTTTTCCAGTTATGGCGCCGGGCCCTCTCTGAGCACAATGCCTTTTTTTGTTGCACATGTATTGCACTCCCGTAATGCTTTGTTCCGCTTGCCCCAACTCGCAATACTAACGGGCGGACGCCCAAACGGTAGGGCGGACCATTTGCGGTCAGTGCCGGGTATTTTGATGGCATTAGTGTTTCAGACGGTGACCATCCAACAGTGTTGGAAATTCCGTCACTGGCCCCCAATTGCAGAATGCTTCGACAATTTGCTTGATGACCATAACAAAGTGTCATCTACCCCCCAGGGCTTGTCGTAATTGGATTGCTGCCTAAACGCCTGAGGTAGAGACGCTGCAAGGGTTTCAGTTTTGCCAGGCCTGTCCCGAGGGGCGGCGAAAAATGTATTGCATTGTTGTGTACCCGGCCGGCTGAAAAATCAATACGGGTTTAGCTCAGATGGTGCTGAGCTTAAAGTCGCCGCAATCTTAAGTTCTTTCGGTTTCGATTTTTTTCGTTTCCGCTTTTTCGTAATCGAGAAGGGTCAGACACCTGCGAGTGAAGAGGCGCTCGTGCATTCACATGTACAGTGCTGTTACAACCGATAAGCAGTGCTGTGACAGCGGCCTGGGGGGGGGGGGGGGGGGGGGGAGGCTGGCGCGCTGCAAGCGAGGGCGCACTTGAGCTTGAGGAGGGACGTCGCAAAGGCCGCCGAGCCGCTGTACGAGTGCAGGTAGATCACTGGCGGCAGCCGCTCCGCGCCCTGCTGCGTCGCACACACACACACACACACAGGTGAAGGTCCACATGAACACGGCGGCTCATGAGTATGCAGATGTCCAGTGACACATGTACACGGCGAGCTGCACCAAGGCTGCGTTTAGGAAAGCATCGGAAGGCGGGGGGAGGGGGGGGGGGGGGGTCATGGCGCACCCGCAGCGTGTCCATTAGGTCACCAAACGCATGCACGCAGTGCAGAACCGCGGGGCGCTGCAGCCGCGTGGCCAGCTCCATTTGTTGGCGGAAGACCACCGTCTGCGGGGGCAGCAGGGTCCGCGAGTTGTAAAGCAACGGGGCACGAGCCCGGGAGTGCACACTGATGAGCGATTCGCCGTCAATCGGAGTGACATACCTGTAGTACGCAATCAGGCAGAAAACTGTACAGCATCCCCGGGAGCCGCACACATTGGTCGCCGAATGCACCCCCCCCCCTCCCGGGCCATAATGAGGGAGAAGGCAATGCCAGACGCTAACTAGCCAGCCTATTAGGATGGAAGGTCGGCAATTAGAACAGCATAGAAATAGAAAATGTGTATTGATAGTTTGGATTTGCGGGTGCCGGCCCGACTATAAAATATTTAACCTTAGAATGCGCTATGCCCTTATTGGTCCAATTTCAGAAAAACACATCACGATATCATTCCAAGAATCGGGAACATTCGCTAGCACCCCGTTTCTGAGAGCCCCAAAAATGAGTGGTTGTAGTCGGACACCCGGCGGACACCGGTAAGTGCATGAAAACTGACAGACACATCTTGGTCGTATTGCGAATCGATTCCGGAAACCATTAAGTGCATTGTTTGAGTTCGTATTGTCCCTATATTCAGGAAAAGCATACAGGCATTGTTTCGAATTAGATAGCGATACAGGAACGCCGACCAACGCACGGCGATAAGATGGCGTTAGTTATACGACCAAGCTCAGAACGCGACTACGCGCGTATTGGCAGAAGTACTCCTGGTATTCGTGAGTACCAGGATAAACTGCAGATATATTGCAGCAATATCGCAGACATGAAGAATTACCGAATCCTTTCCATTACGTCGGACAAACAATCTGAATGGAACTTCAGCAATACTACGAAGACGAGGGCATAATAATACCAGAATAGAATAGAAATAGGGGGGAAACACTAGAAGGGTGGCAAAACACGTCCGGGTACCGCCGTTTGAATTTTTGCCACCTGCGCGCTAGTCTTTGCTTTATATTAGCACGAGCATCACGGCGTTTAGCCAATACCAATGTGGCTGGTTGCAATTGCCGGACGTGCGTATGATAAACTTGGCCGGGTCTCCCTGGCTAGCTAGGGGGGGGGGGGGGGGGTCAACCCCTGCATCTGATTTAACATGATGACGGCACACTACAGCCGGCCACATAAGTTGTGTCCGACATTGCTGTATCGGCGGGGACGGTCATTTTGTGAGTGGGCGCCACACACCTTGTAGAATTAAATACGGTCTGCGGAGGCCAAAAATAATGACTGGTTTTGAACCCTCGCGTCGGAGTATGCGTGCTGTAATCGCACTATATTCTGACTTATCTCTCCGTTCTAATATTTTTCGGCACGAGGAGGGCCGAAAACGTTATCTATTCCACATAATGTTTGTGTTGGTACGGTAGCCTTCGCCGGGCTGTGTGTCGCTGGAGGCGGAAAGAGAGAAAGGGGGCGAGAGAGAGGCGCATCAGACGCACACACGCACAAGCCCGGGAGAGGGGTGGGTGGATCGGCACCTGCTTGTCGTACTCGATTTCCCCAGTGTCGGGCGTGGTCCATTTCCTGCGCGGTGCAGGTTTGCGCCGATGGTGTCAGCAGGGACAAGGCGCCCAGAGCACATGCGCTGTCAGTACGGCAACCACCGGGAGCAAGGCGCGCCGAAGAGGGGCTGCCCACCTGTCCAATCCAATCTCGCCCACGACGGCTGCCGGCGATGCCTGTGACGCCCCCACATTGGCACACGGTATCAAGATGAGTAGCATCGACGAGCCGACAAGACATCCACGCATGTACATGGGAGCCCATCCCTCCGGTAGGGATGGAAATCGCCTACGATGTTGCGCGTCCGATCGCACGCACCGCGCGAGCGTGTAGCGACCGCACGACACCCAAAGTCGTGATATCACAGCCGTCCAGGCCTCCCTAGAGGTTTTTCCCTTGTGGGTGTGCGCAGTGAATCGCATCGGCGAGCTGACAAGACACCCACATGTGTTGGTTGATGTACATGTGAGCCCATCCCTCCAGGCCGGGCTATGTCATGTGAGGCACCGCATTGCCGGGGGGGGGGGGGGGGGGTGGAGCAGCCGGCCCCCACCAGCAGCCTCTCCTCCAGGCGCTCCAACCAGCCGCCGCAGCCCTTCTGGCCCGCGCTGTGACTCCTCCCCGGCGTGTCATCGGGGCGGCCCGCCGGCGCCGGCGCCGCAGAGTGCGCGTGCCATGGGTGCACCCCGAGCGCCAACGCGCGGCGCGCCGGGTCCGCGGCGCACAGCGCCTGGGAGGCATCCCAGTCGGCCTCCTGCGTGGACATCACGGCCATGCGCTTGACCTGCGCCCCCGGGGCACGTCACTCACTCAGAAGGGCCGCCTCCCAGGGCGGTCAGATGGTTTAACAGCACAACCGCACGTGGCATCAGGGGCGTCTTGTTTCGTCAGTGGGGGTAGCTCGGGGTTCCCGAACTGCCTTTGTTGCATACACGGGTGCCGGCGCGTATACAAATATAGTCATAATTGTAATAGCGATACCACGAATACTAAGAACCCGACCTGCGCCTGTCAGAGATCAAATGTGAATAGAATTAAAATGGAACTATAGGCTGACTGGGCCCAGACTAACGATTCACAGTAAATTGCGTCATTGAGTTGAAAATTGTATGGGTACAGGACGATACTTATACCGTTATTCTTATCTTCGGGTGGGGCGATGAGGAGTACCGGTCAACGGAGTCAATCAATACTCGTAACCGCCCGATGTGGAGGCCGGATAGCGGCGCACCAGTACGTTTTTCGGACTGCTCGCACATGACGATATCACTACAAATCTGACAAAAATTATAGCGAATAGTTTTTAAGGGCTGCATGCAAGGTCAATTTGAGGCTTGCGATATGAGTTCTCATGGGTGCGTCAGCACTCGAAGTCCTACAGTTTCACGTCATTGTTCGCGTACATGTGCAGGCTTTCAATTCCAGAACCCAATCGAATGGAACGGTGCCACGCAAGACTTGAAATGAGCCGAGCTGAGTTCCATTCTGACTGGTACTCTGAAGCAACGGCCGGGGGGCGGGGGCGTAGCCGACTCCCTCATGACTCGCGCCGCACCTGTGGTGCCAGCCGCTCAAAGTCGGGAAGTTGGTTGAGGTCATCTACGCCCAGCTGCGGGTGGCAGTGCGCGTCAAACAGGTCCAGGGCTGCCACGGCAGCGGCGTCCTCTGCGGCGGTGGCCTCGCCCAGCTGGCTGCGCGCGGCGTCGTCCAGCGAGGCTGTGGGGGCGCGGGTCACATCGCGGCGGCGGCGGGGGCAGTGAGGTGGGGGGCTGCGAATGCATTCAAGGTGATGCTCAACAGTCAGTGGGCATGCGGCATACTTGGCATTGAGGCCAGGACTACACTGCGGACACCGACACGGTAATGGGAACACTGCAAACAAGAGCTTCCCCTGCCTGCCAGAGGTCAAATATGATTGAGACGAAACTATAACCATAGCGCATGTGACACTCACGAGTGGATATTCTACAGGTAAGTACGAGTACCCGAGTGTACCCGAGGCTACAGGTTTATGTGCGATATAATGCTGCCGTGTGACAGCGGTGTGCTTTCGAGACGAAATGTCGCCTCGATTATTACACTGGTTTCGGAGCATGACTTTCGATCCAGGGACCTAGAGGTCACCGTTTCGAT
Organism: Tetraselmis striata; assembly: GCA_006384855.1. Classification (NCBI taxonomy): domain Eukaryota; kingdom Viridiplantae; phylum Chlorophyta; class Chlorodendrophyceae; order Chlorodendrales; family Chlorodendraceae; genus Tetraselmis; species Tetraselmis striata. The sequence continues at coordinate 58,717 of VCJN01000990.1, forward strand.
CCTCATTTAAGTCGAGAATCGATGTCTGGCAAGCGCGGGAGGGGGGGGGGGGGGGGTAACACGCATTCGTCTCAAAAGCACAACACTTGCCAAACGGCAGCATTGTATCGCACATATGTTCGTAGCCTCGGGAACACATTGCACTTGTATTAACCCGGAGTATATCGTAATAGTAATTGTCACACGAACGTTTGTAAAGGTTGCATGCAAGACCCATTCGAGGAGTCCATTGAAGGCGGGTTGGCACTCGCACATATCCCCAGGGTACAAACATGTCAGGAGAAGATATGGAAGAAGGGGGGGGGGGGGGGGGGGCTCTACCCCGGCGGTGCGCTTCCAGACGCCGGTCGTCGGCACCGTCGTTCTGCATCCACGTAAGCGGGAAGCCAAAATCAGCAACCAGTGCCATCGGGAATCAAAATAGAAACACGGCATGGGCTTCAGAGGGCTGCACGCTACGCGCTTACATTAGCGGACCCTATGCGGGTTTGTGCTGCCGGGCCGTAAGACAGCTGGGCGGCATGTTTAGCACCAAAGACTAAGCAGGGACAAGTTGTAAGAGAGTTCAATTTCAATTTCAATAGAATCACGGGGTGCCTCGACACATCCTCCAGCATGCTCGAAGATTCAGGTGTGCCGTTGTAGGAAGCGAGGCCAAGGGCAGAGCCAGGGAGCCGCAAGCTGTGTCGCCCAACATGAGGGCCAATACGGCACTGTGAAAGTGTTGTTCTTTCAGAAAGAAATTGACCTCCTAGCTAGGCCCTGAGGCGTTTAGAGTATAGCACACCTATATACAAGCCAGAAATCAAGCGGGACCGCAGCTCGGTGAGTGACATATTCGCTGCAAGCGTCCGAGTTGTAATAAGTGCTCAGTTACGCGTAGAAATTCGTCCCGCAGACCCAGGACTAGCACATTTGCCGTGATATTTTGAACATCGCTGTTTTCATATTCGCAATACCGGCAGACAACCGCATTTACATCGGTGTTTTGATACCATACGGGGCGGCAAAGCGGCGCAGTTGTACTTTGTACATCACAGAGTGACACTACCCTGCAATGACCACCCCTCCCCCCTTCACCCAGGGGTGGGTTCAGTGTAAATATACAAAATGGTATTAGTTCACCGTTAATGTCCCCTTTCCCTGCTGGAGTGGGTTCAATATTAAGACTGTATGAACCATAAAAATACCAGTTCAACCGTTTATACTGCCCCCCCCCCCCCTTCGCTGTTCACTGTAAAAATGGATTCAGTATTTGGGCACGGTGTCACTTGCAATTGAAAAATGCTACGTCCCGCGCATGACAGGGGACACGTACAGAGCTACCGACAAAGCATCGCCAGACGTTCGCAACGACGTATCGCGATCTCGATGGCCCGCTGTTCCGTATGTAACAGACGCGATCAGGGATGTGGGATCGCGCGTGGAATCGTATCAACATGAGTCCCATAGAACAGGCAAGCAGTCGCCGATGTGCGCTGTCCTCACCCGGCCGCTGCCGCTCTCCGCTTCCCAGGGTCGCGAGTGGCCCGCTGTGGAGTCATTCGTCGGGTCAGCGCTCCCGCCAGACGCCCCCGCTGCGATGGCGCCGGCGATGTGGGAGGCGGCGAAGAAGCCGACGGCGCCAGTGACGAAGCAGAGGGAGCCACCGGCGGCGTTGCAGCTGATGTTGCCTGCCGGACGACGACGGCATGCATGTCGTTATTGCCGGCGGTGGCATTTGCAAGCTGTGTATGGGACAGCAGTGCCGGTGGCCGCCATACGGTACGCATGAAACATGAGGGTGTCTAGCGCGGTCGGCGAATAGGGGAAGCGAGGGGGCGGGAAGGTCCCCCCCCCCCCCCCCCCCGGCCGCCTAAACCTCTCTCATGCCAAACCCTAAACCCTAAACTAGCTGTTGCAGACTCGCCAGTCTATTAGGATGCAAGTTCGGCAATTAGTAGAATAGAATACAAAACGTGTTGATGATAATTTAAGATTTTTTTTGGAAAGAAACCTGACAGATGCATCCTTACTTGTATAGAAAATTCATTTCAGCGAGCGCTAAAGACATTGTTTGAGTTTGTATTGCCCATATATTCTGGGAAAAGTATACATGCATTGTTTGAAATTAGCAATACAAGGATACGGATCGGCAAGCACGGCAAACAAGGATCGTCGCAATCCTCACTGGTACCGGAATACGGTATGAATTAACGCGTACATACCGGTAAAGAGTATATACACAGCGCGTTTGGTAGATATTATAAATGCCGCGGTGCTTTTTATCAAGCAGTAGTGTAGACGCACGTAAATGATCACATAATCCTTACTACCGTGTCTAAACAATGCGATACCTTTTGCAACCATAAGAATAAACAAATAGAATAGCGGAATACAATAGTACAATGCTAGAAGGGTGGCACATTAAAGACGGCCAGGCCCCGCCTTTTATAATCATTTGCCAGCTACGCGCTCGTACATTTAAGCTACGTCGCTGCGCCAACATCCAGACTACAGGCGCACGGCACAGGCGCGTGTATTCAAGGGACGGGACCCTCGTGAGACGAGGATCGCTCCTGAATGATGGGCGCCTTGCACTTTCATTTCATAGAACAAAACATTGGGCTCCCGGGCGTGAGGCCGGGATCAGGCAGAGAAAGAGGGGTGGGGGCGACGGGTTGGGGCGCACCGGCCGGAATTTGGATAGTACATGGTGCCCATACCGCAACATTAAACTTGGTTCGGTGGTCCTAAACATCATGCGTTGCTTTGTAGCCACGGGTCGGAATATCCGTGTAGGGTTCGTGGTGCAATCTGACGTATCTTCGCACGGGAGAAGGCGGGCAGCAGGGAGAGCGGGGGGGGGGGGGGGGGGGGGGGGGGTTAAAGTGATAGTAATATACCGCGAAGGAGGACGGGTGCCTGGGGTTGGGTACATAGTGCAGTAGGAGGGGCTTAGCCCACGAGGGATCACTGTGACAGCTGCTGTTGGGGGGGGGGGGGGGGGGGACCTGGCTGTCAGAGGGCTGCGCGTTACGCGCTTTACTAAGTGGACCCTACGCGGTTCCGTGCAGCCGGGCCGGAAGACAGCCTGACTGTCTAGCAAAGACTAATCGGGAACAAAGATCTAAGCAATGCCAAATTTCAAATTATGCCGCGAACCCCAAGCGTGGTTACGCGATAGAACAGTCGGCCACTTAATTTTGGCGTTGGGAGTTGTTACTCAACTAAGGCCCGCATGCTTGCGCTTCTCTTTATTGAAACGAGTTCAGCGAAAAGATGAACGGAGGGCAGGGGGGCATGGTGCAGGGTGGGGGGGGGGGGGGGGGCACCGCGTGGGCCTCTCAGCTCCTCGGGGCGAGGCGCCGCAAGCGTGACGGCAGCCACGCCCCAACGCGGTTTATCGGACAGCCGCCTGCGAGCAGACAAGAGGGTAGGGCGGCTGAGACCCGGGCACCCCAGCATGCGGGGTAGCCGGCATGCCTCCATGCCGCCCCGGTGCACCGGCCATCAGTATGCAAAGAGTGGTCGCGGGACAGGGGGGAGGGGGGGGGGGGGGGGGGTACTTCATTGGGGGCTCCGCCGCCCAGCCGTGCAGATTCCTCAGCCGCTTGCGCGTGCGGAACAGCAGCCGGTCTGTGCCTACCTGGTTCAGGTCGTCGATCTGCGCAGGCACAGGTACGCAGGACGGCACACCAAGGGGTGGGGCAAATAAGGCAGAGGGGGGAGGAAGGAAGGGGGGGGGGGGGGGGGGGGGCATTAGAACGGAGCTCCATATAGCCGCGGAGGTCGCATTTGTCTTGTCGCGCGATTGCCGTATGTAACACAGCACAAGCGGACCTACCTGGAGCCCCTCTGGCGAGACGACGCCCCCGCTGCCGCCGACAGTCATGACGGGGATGCGGTTGCGGCAGCAGAAGTTGATGATCGCTGCCTGCGCACCGCCGCCACCGAGGGGCAGGGGGGGGGGGGGGGGCTAGAATGAGCCCCGCAGCAGCGGGGGACGATACGCATGAAGTGTGCGCTCTTTGTGCCTCACATGATGGCGCCGCTTCCGTCACTTGCTCCTCCTATGCAGCCTTTGCATGTGGCCAGATGAGCAGTAGCGGCTGATGTCGAATCAATCCCCCCTCCCTCCCCTTGCTACCTCCTCAACCCCACCGCCCGCCCGACCTCCACGTCGCGACCCGGCGCACCTTCTCCACATCGCGGTCCACCGCGTCAAGCACGTAGTCGTAGGCAGGGACCCCCGGCGGCGCCAGAATGCCGGCCGCGTTGTCCTCGCCCAGGAAGTCGTCCACGCATGTCACACTGCACAGCGGGTTGATGTCCGCTATCCGCCGCGCCATCGCGTGCCCTGCAGGAGGCGAGTCCGGTGTCAGCGAGGGGGCGATTGAGGGGAAGATGGGGGAATATGGGGAAGATGGGGAGGGGATGAAGGGGGGTGAGGGAGGGCGGGAGGTCAACCAGGGCTGCCATGCGGTCCTTGCCACCGAGGTCATTTAGGGGGGCCCACCGCACCTTTCAGCTGCCCGACTGTGGAGTCCAGCGCGTGCACCTGCCGGTTCACGTTGCTCACGCACACCTGCCGCGTCATGAGCGCAGAGGTGGAGTCACGGGTGCGGTCATGCCGGCCGCAATCACGGCGCACGTGCAACGTTGCCATAGACGCGGTGACAGGAACACTGCGAATAAGAACCTGCTCTGCCTGCCAGATGTCAAGTGCAGAGGAAAGTATAGCGGAACTACAGCGAATGTGCTTACCGGTTGCATGCAAGACCAATTTGAGGTTAGTCATAGGTAGGGTTCTTATGGGTGCATGGGCACCCGTACAAACATGTAGACACGCCCCGCCTTCATGCCATGTCAAGGCGATGGTGGCGACATTGGCGTGAAATGAATGAGCTATCAGACGCGGATCCGTGTGGGCGGCGCAGCAAAGCGGGGGGGGGGGGGGGGGGGGGGGGGGGCACCTCATCAAGGTCCACCAGCGTTATGTGGCCCACGCCCGAGCGCGCCAGCGCCTCCGCCGCCCAGCTGCCCACGCCGCCGATTGCCGACGACGCACACCCTCGCCGCCTGCAGGCGCTCGAGCCCCGCGGCGCCCAGGGCCTTCTCCACGCCGCCCAGCCGCCCCCGCTGGATCTGCTGCTCGCTTGCCAGCGCCGCCTCTGCTGGCGGAACCCCTCCAGCCCTGCAGATGGACCACCGTAGCGCACCTTTCCGCCCGACGGGGGCTGCCTGAGGGGCTGGCCGGCAGCACGTCATGGCCCGCAAGGTCCAGGAACCTGGATTGCGCCGCTTACCAGCTTCGCGCACTGGCCGGAAAGCGAGAAGCGCTATGTTAAAAGAGGCGGCAGTAGGGACACAGACATGCTGCCTGCCCGACTGTTTTTTTCCTATCAAAAGAAATGACGCCAAACAAATAACTTACTCAGATCCCCCCCCCCACACACACACACACACCACCCCCCTTCCGCTGTGCAAAGCTGCTCACGCAGGCTCAATGCATCAGCAGCAATACCTGGCGGTTGACGGCGGGTCGCTCGCAGTGCGACCAGATGCGGTGGCGCTGCCGGGGCGTATCGGCCGAGCGGACAAACTGCACTGGTGGTAGTGCGGACCGCTGTAGCCGCCATACAGGCTTCGCTTGCGGCGCCAGGAGCGGTCGCGCCCGGGTTTCCCGCTGGACGGCACGAAGCGTGCAGAGAGCTCCCACACGGTGGAAGTCGAGAGGTGTGGGAAATGCGGCGGTGGGCGAGTCGAGCGACTGTACCCATAGAATCGGCGATGTATTTGCAACCTGCCAGCTTGGGTGCGGTTCGTCGTGTGGATGTCGCGACTTACAGGGGTTATATAACGGAATTATCACGGTCTGGGAACGAAATCTGGCGAAGGAAAGACACAGAGCGGTGCGGGAGACGGTGGCCGATGGTGAGCTATCGGCCTATCGCCCGGTCGATGGCGTCACTGGAATTCAATAATTTTGCGGTAGAGACGACGAGCTTCGGGCCAGTTGCTACCTATATTGTACTGCTGGTAATAATTTGACTGCACTGCCTGTGGTGTTACAATCATGAATTGCAAAAATGCCAGCAGCACCTTTAGCAGTCGCTAACAAATCCACTACCCGTATACCTGTACCGCTGAAATTTTATACAATAGTCGCTATGCGGCGGTTACAGGTACGGGAGATCAACACAAGCCGCTTACAAGCGGCCTGCTAAAAAAAAAAAAAGGCGACCTGCAACCCGCGCGAGGCGGGACGGACAACTGATGCGCGCCTGGCTGATAGAGTCCGGCCCGCGGCTGAGGTTAGACCGTACTGGTAGTGTAGACAGCTCTGCAGTGGCGGCCTGCCCAGTACAGGTAGGCTGGGGCGAGGCACGGTCGGGTTAGTCGCTACTGGAACAAGTGACGGGTAGGGAACGATCAACTCGGGCGATGGTGTATGACTGGCACATCGCAGAGCTTATGATGCGTCGCACCTGCAGCAGCATAAACCACCAGGCAGAGCGCCCCCCTGCTGGGTAGCCGCAAGTCCCTCGAGTAGCTAGTATATAGTCGCTATGGCGCGGACGCCACAGGCCACTGCGCGGGGACCTCCCCGCCGCCCGGCACTGCTGTGGCTGCTCCTGCTGGCCGCCCATAGCCGGCATGCCGCTGCGCATGCGTTAGGCTCAGGCATGCCAGTCGAGGGTGGCGCCGTATCGGCAACCCAGAGCAGCGCCTTTCTGGACCCGGCCAGCAGAGGCCCTTACCCGCCGTTGCTGTACATGGCGGGCGGCTGCCAGGGGTCGTTGGCCGTGGGGTCGATGGCGCGTGAACTGGCTGCGGCGCATGGCTTCGACGTGATAAGAACGGGCGGTGTGGAGAACTTCCGGTCCGTCTGCTCTTCCCCCTCCCGCCCCACACACGCACACGGGCACGTCGCGCAGCTCTGTGTATAAATACGCAATGCGGGTTTACGCTTTGGTCGATTGGTGCCTGTCCTCCCGTCCATTCCCGCGGTGCAGTGCGAAGGTGAACCCATACATGCGCGAAAGCCAAACACGAAGCGGCCGCAGACATACTGACCAAGAAGACAGGGAGAATCGTCATCTGGGAAGGTCAGTGTGCCCCCCCCCCCCTCTGTGTACCACATTGGCAACCATGCTGCCCTTGCTCTTGCGACTTCCAGCTGCGTGTGCGCCTGCGCAACACGCCACTTGCGAATCTGAATGATACTGCCGGCTGGCCTGGGTTGCATGGGTAGCAGTTCCAAGGCCAACCCACACATGCGCACAATCCACGCCGCGGACCACCACATCACCCTACCAGAGGCAGTGGAGCGGCAAATCCAGGAGGCTCAAGCGGGGGGCCAGCTCCATCTCTGGAAGCTGGGCTGGAATGGGATGGAGCAGTATGCCGGGCTGCCAGAGGTGCTACACCAGTACGGCGCGCGGATGGTGCTGCTGTGGCGCTCCAACGGTAGGCGTTGGAGCCCCCCACCCCCACGGACCCTCCTCCCCCACCTATTTACCTACACTTTGCCCACTGTCTGTGCCTGATGTTGCAACTCTCGTAATATTCTGCATCCGCCAATCGCCCGACATCTCCCGTGGCATCTGATGGCGACGTACAAATGGTAATTGGGGACTCGCGCGCCGCGACTACCGTTGCCATGCTCCGAGCCGATAACTATCGTGAGCTAATAACTATTGTGAGCGTGTGGGCCTCTTAGGGTGGGGCCATGCTGCGAGGTCCCATACCCACAAGGATAGCTGTGTACGAGTAGCATACAACGCGCATTAGCTAACGTTATCTACCACACCTAATATCAGATAGCCCAACAGCCCAACCTGAAAGATCTGCGCTTCGACCGACCAACAGTGGCGGCCGCAGGCGCAGCTGCGCGAGGAGCTGAAGGCCTGTGCCTGTGTGTGCCCCAGTCCTCGATGCCCTTGTGTGCGTGGTGCGGGATTGCATGAGCGGGCCGGAACAACGGACGGGCTACCCAGTGGACGCCAGCGGGAGGCGCACGCGGCTCTGCTTTGGCCGCCGGAAATCCGGGGCGGTCACGCTGGCCAGACTGAATGTGGAGGCGCTCCTCCCGGAGCTTGAGAGGCGGCTTGGGATGTTGGAGGAGGTTACCGCCAAGGCGCAAGCACTGGGCTTTAACGGCACACAAGTGTTCGCGTCAGAGGACCTGCTCGCGCTTGGGACAGGCAAGGCGCAGGTGCAGCGCAGCCTGGCAGCCTGGTCAGGCTTTCTCACCGCCCTTGGCGTCCGGCCCAATGCCACAACTATCCTGGAGGCTTGGGAGAACAGCTGCGAGAAGAGCAAGTGCCGGATTGGTGCGCACCCCGTGAAGCCACACAGAGAGATTATTGACAACTATGAGGAGGTGAAGCAGGCCATTCTAGCGTCCAACAACGCGGCCGTGCGGCAGTTGCTTCGGGAATGAGCATAATAGGCGTGGCATCCAATTCAATGAATTGTTTTTCGAAGTTTTGTCATATATCCATTGAAAATACGCAGACCACGGGCGGACGAGTTAGAGCATGCGATTTGCCGCCTCAGCCGCCATGGCAAGTGTCACACGCTCCGCGCGATGTTGATGACCAGAGCTTGGGTGCGGGGCTTCCTGTCATGAAGATGCAAGGACGTTTACTGTGATAAGGGATGGAGCGGATGTATGCAAGACACGTCTGAAGTACCGTACTATGACGTTGAAAGTGGCTGTTCATTTGCACCATGTGTCCGGTTAAAAACTGCGATACGTGCCAATATGGCGATCAGTGGTGATAAGTGCCGTATCTAACTATCTTATTTGCAGCGATGTGGATATTGGCATACAGTAGTATTGCACGCAAAGACTGCGGGTATTATGTGTATAAGTAACATACCTACCACAGTTTGTGCATTTCGGACAATGCAAGCTACAGTATTAGCTAAACATGCAGCTCGGTGCTGCGTTGTGTAGGGATACGCCGAAATCAACCAATCAATCAGCAGAATGATATGGATCTGATATTTTTGTTATACCATCCACTGCTGATATTTCGAAATAGATAAGCGTGCTGTTATCTAAACATTTCTATGTTACTGGTCGTCGTCCAGTAATCAAGGCCGATATGCTGCATATGACTATACTTTTGTTTTTGCTGATGAAACTTTAATGCCGTCCTAATATAGTGATACCTGGGGTATCACAATATATGTTTGAATTAACGAGTCGCAGGTATCGGCGGGCGTGTAGTGACTGAGGTTGTATTGAGGTTGTATTGACATTGTTGCCGTTACGCTGCGGTGCGCAAGAAGCGCAGGATGTGCGGTTCATGTGGTATATGATCATATGTAAACATCGTCGATGAAATGAACAGCATCATGTGTTCAAACAAATGTTAGGTTGGTCACCTGATGCACGGTTGCCATGTAAAGCAATATTGCCTCACAAAACCTTGTTTTGGGGGGGGGGCAAGACGTCGCCACTTCGATTAGTGTGTGGCTTGCTCCCCGCGTGTGAATAACTCATTAACCTTCAAGGCTGGTTCAAAATTCAAATGGATTTAGAATGACCTTGTGTGTTCTGGGAATACTAGGATATAATTTGTAAACATGCTGTGCGCTATGGTTTACGGATTTATAATTGGATTTGGCTATGTAATTTGAAACATCATTGCCATTTCTAGTGAAAAGTCAGATTTCAATATGTGGTCAAAGGTACCGTGCAACAAAACAAAACATGATAATAAAAGCAATGTAAGGGGAATATTGAGATTCTAAATTTTCATGTTTGTTATGCAGCACAAAACATAATGTGGTGGCATGACTAATATGCAGATGCTCCGAAACCAATTTTGGTGACACATTAATACACAGGTATTCATTCATGGGCGGCTCCCCATTGCAAGATAGACGCGGCGGCCGCCCAGGGTGAGTGTCTACATGCACACATGAGGCCGCAAGCGGTATCGGCTTAGCCACCTCCCGGATCCTCATCACTTTCACAGACTGGAACTATAATCACTCTCCTCCGAATCCTCCTCGGAGGGGGATTCAACACCCTCCTCGTCAACGTCCTCATCTCCATCCTCATCTCCATCCTCGTCTCCATCCTCGTCTCCGTCCTCGTCTCCATCCTCATCTCCATCCTCATTCCTCATCTCTACCTCATCTTCATCCCCATCTTCATCCTCGTCGCTACCAGAATTATCAGCGGCATCAGCATCCTCATCACCATCATCATCATCATCATCATCATCATCATCATCGCCAACTGGAATGTCGACGTCCTCAGTGGCCTTGGCCTCGCCCTCCTCAAAGGCATCGTCATCAGCCTGTCCGGTAGCAAATTTCATGCCCACCTGTGCCAGCGAACCCAGCTCTTGCACCAGAGGCTCCTCCGAAAGGTTTTCCCCCACCTCCTCAGCATCACCGCTAGCTTTCCTCGGAAAAGATCCGAGTTTGCGATCCCCCAGCACGCCGGCTTCATCCACGCTCAGAGCCAGTCTTAGATCCTCACAATGGTGCCTTCGTGCTGGGTGTCGTCTTTCTCCACCAAGATGACGGAGTCGGGGGTTTGAATGCGAGTGTTGGGGCCCATTGCCAGATCTTGCATTCTGACGATGGAAGCAAGCTGCACGAAATCACAGGCAAAAAGTTAGCAACCAGCCACACTACTTTGATCAGGGCAAATAAGAATTTGTATGGACGTGTAAACGCAGTGGAATTGAAATTGAAATTGAAATTGAAACTGATTACAACATGCTAACATGCTGCTCTCCACCGCCCCGACTGAGTTGTTCTTAGGGCTTGCCATCTATAACCATTGTAGGAAACACATGTAATCATTTCTTAGAGTAATTGCTGCTCAGGCTTCCGGCCACCCTCTTTCGTTTCCAAACCCCGCCTCCTTCCATCACGTTATCAGTATTCGTGTTTTATGCGTGTGTGTGTGTATGTGCGTGCGTGTGTGTGTGTGTGCGTGCGTGTGTGCGTGTGTGTGTATCCGGAAATTTTCGGAGCATAACTACGGGTGGTCGCCAGTACGAGCGACTATCGCTAATTGACATTACGGGGAATACGAATACATTATTCGCCCCACCCTCGAAAGGTATTAATGTACATCAATAATGCACCGGCACCGCGCAATTTTCGTTCGTCGTGCTGCGTCTTGGCTCCACCTCCTACCATCGCTGAAATATCCCGCAGGTCGCGGCGCTAATCGCCCCACCGCGCCGGTTGTGGCGGTCGTCCGCCGGCCTCGGCCGCGGTCCGCCGATGCCGCCTCCATCGGGCCCGCCTGTGCTCTTGCGGTAGGATCCCCAAGGGGGAGTGGAGGTGAAAAGCCCCCCCCCCCCCCCCCCCCGTCCGGGTGTCGTCGCTCCGTGCTCGGCAGGCCGGTATTGCCCGCGCCCGCACGCCGCTTGTCTCTGCAGCGCGTCTCGTCGCAGTAGCCGCTCGTTCATGGCCAGACCGAGCTGGATGGCCGCTAGTTGACACCTCCCGTTGCATGGCTGCGACTCCCTCAGGCCCTCCTGCTCCAATCTCTTTAGCCCTGAGTCGTTGCCATTCTGCCCGGCCTCTCCTAATAATGTCATGATAATCATAACCGCCAGCCTAGCAGTATAGTGTAGCTTTATCACATGTATATTAAAGATCACATTTTGCCCATCCCTACTTCACGACAGTAGCCCACGGCATCATCCACCTCCCAATACCGCCCCGGCCTCGTCCGTCCCCACTCCGCCGCGCCAGCTCTCGAGATATGAGTTCGCGCGAGAGCGCGCTGCCGTTATATTCTGACATTGTAGTGGTGTAATATTGATTGCGCTGCGACGATATTCTCAATTATGATGAGGCGGGCGGGTGCCAGCTAAAACTGTCTCGCAATGACGGCACGCAACCCATGTACTAACATTGAAATGATGCGTTCAATGTTGCACTGCTCCTATCATGCTACTAGTAGACGCCCTTGACGTCCATTACAACAATATCGTCGACGTCGACATCGACATCGACATTGACTGAGCAAGCCCACCACCGATACGTACGGCAGACCGTGGTCTCGGAGCCACAACAGCCACCGTCGCTTGTTGTGTCGGCGCGTGTGCTCTGGACGGCGGCGCATATGGCGAGCCGGGTTGGGGTTGGGGAGGGGGGGGGGGGGGGGCAAGCTGACCCTCGCACGGCATGCCAACTGTATTAGATTGTGTCACTCCTAGTCGCACTGGACTAGTCGCACTCTCCATCTGGACTAGTCGACATCGCCAGGCCCGCTCCCGGCGTGCAGTGGGTTCGGAGCAGGCATCCACCGTCGTTTACCGAGTCGACGCATACTCTCGACGGCAGCGCATAGAGCGGGCCGAGCGCAAGCTTGACCTTGCGCGGCATGCACCTCGACTATACATATTGTGAAACTCCTAGCACACTAGCCGCACTCATCCGCTCCGACGATTGCCGACGCCATGCACTCATGTGCCGCTAGGCCCGCGCTGCCGCCGTACGACGGACAATGGTTTCGGAGCCGACAGCCACCGTCCTTTGCCGAGGCGGCGTAGTCTTGTATTCTATCTATATTGCTCTCGACGGCAGCGCATATAGCGTGCTGGTGCAAGCTTGACGTATATAGCACGCCATACATGCCATACATGGATGGATTGTGACACTCGTAGCAAGGTAGCTGCACTCGACATCGGTTATTCCACTTCGTCCAATGTCGACATTGCCGAGCCCGCCACCGACGCACACGACGGACTGTGGTTTCGGATCCGACAGCCGCACCGTCGTTTGCCGAGTCGGCAAATGCTCGTGGACGGCAGCACATATAACGGGCGGAGTGCAAGCTAGAACTCGCACGGCATGCATTCCATCATTTTAGATTTTGACACTCCTTGCACGCTAGCCGCGCTTGAAATCCACTCCGACGGTTGTAGACGTCGACGACATCGCCATGCCCATTGTCGACGCATAGTGGTTTCGGAGCCGACAACTACTCTCCGATGTCGCAACAAAGTTGCGCAAACAAGCTCCGGCCGTGTTGCGTTTGCGGCTGTGGCACCAAGATGCATTCCAATATTCGGCCACCGATACCTTCGGGTGTCGTTGGTCAAAATCATATGTGTCGGTATAAGCCATCTAAGTATCCATATGATGCCTTTGAAGGGGAAGGGATGTGCAAACAGGGGGGGGGGGGGGGGGGGGGGGTCCCAACTAACACCGTGGCGTCGTCTGAGACTCTGAGCAGCACCGCCAATCGCGTCCGATGCCGACGCCATCCCCAAGTTGAAGCACGGTTGCCTCAGTTAGGACGACACACGCCAGCAAGTTCATCACCCATGCTGAAATAAGCCCAAAGATCGCCTTTGTCACATATTTGACTCGGTCCGATGGTCCCGAGGTAGTGTATGAGCCCATGTATGCCCGGTCGTAGTGGTTGGTTTGTTAGGCGTGTGTGGACATTGTACGTTTTATACACACCAGGGCGTCCGCTCACGTCTAGCAAGCGAAACCACGTACATTAGTATTGCATCCGCCGTATATATTGACTGCTGACAAATGTGGAAATAATCGAAATATCATGCTTAATACCCTATATCAGAATCACGCCAATATTTTCCGATATTTTCAGTTTAATTTTGTGTTGATGGCAATGTATGATTCTATGAAGTTCCGTAGATATAGATAGCGGTTGCAACTGCGAGTGATACGTTATTGGCAATTCTTACCGTCGCCGCTATAATTATGCGGGCATGTAGAGGACTGATCACTTAACAGTAATCCTCATGCATCAGCAGGACTTCGAGTTATTCAAGACCGAGCGATCAAGACGACAATCGATGCTGGCGGCGAATGCTTCGGATCCGCCACGCGCGATAGTCGAAATGATCCGCCACGCGCGATAGTCGTAATAATCGTTGTATAATCCTTGGATCGGATGACATAAATAACGACCAGGACGGCGAGGCCGCCCGCTTAGACTTATATCATTATTTTTGTCTTAGGTAGCGCCATAAATGGGGAGAAAGGGGGGGGGGGGGGGGGAGGGGAGGGGGGCCTTCCTTGTTTTCGGAAAAGATTTCTTTTCCGGTATATACTGCTTAAACAGTTATTGTTTTTAACCACTGCCGTGCACTGACGCCGGCAGTCGCTACTAAATGTCACTATGATTTATGATTTAATATATGTATTTACATGTACGTAATGACACATGTGCAGTCCATGTATTTACGTCAATGTGTATACATATGTATACATACTAGTACATCTTTATATTTACTCTATGCATATCCTGCCGTGTATATGATACTGTACCTAGCTGGCCCGCGCCAATAAAAAACCTTGCAGCAAAGTATCTAGCGCCGCGTTATTGCTGGGATGTACGCGGCACGCCAATGAAGCCACCGCTGCCGCACCTATCGGACGTCCGCGATTGCGGAACCTGATCCTCTAATAACTCATCGCGGGGTCGCAACTTACACATTTGCGCCCCACCCGCCCACTACACAGCATAGGGTCCCAACATGCCGCAAGTTAGACTACTCTGCCGCGCCATGTGCATCACCATATGGGTGGACGACAACAAACATGTCATGAAATGCACGCGGGTCAAGTATGGCACCGACAAGTGGGCGGACGGCCGCACGACGTTCATGAAGATTCTTCTTGCTCACATGATTGTGTGGATACCATGCCGTCACGCCCGGCAGGTCGGGCGTGGTTTCCAAAGATCTTCAGGCAGAATGGCGCACCGTGCTGCTGCATGCACGTGTGCACGGGCTGTGCCGGGCAAGAAAACAAGCCTCTCGCGCGCTCCATGAATTAGATGGCCAAGGAGAGAGCTGAGGTCGCTGCAAGTGATGCACAACGTGAGGACTTGAGCACCTCGCACCTGCAGGCAAGGGCAACGCACATGTTCCTTGCAGCAGCCACAGAGCCGCAACAACTACAAGCACAACACTAGCTGTGCACGACATGCAAACAACATCGTAACAACCGGAGGCAGCAGCAACACCGGGCGTGAAAATCAGCCCGTTGTCAGGCGCTCCGTCCAACGATTTATATTTGCAGCAGTGCTGATGTGATTACATATATTTTCGGCAGTCAACAATCAATAACATCTATACATGGTAGGGCGTGATGCCGGGAAGGTGACAGAGGGGCGTTGCAAGTATGCAACCACACACAAACTGTAATAATGTCGGCTATTATTTATGTATCCTACTCCAAATGTTGCCATAATTATGCATTATGCCTGCTCGTCATTGTTGTCCTAATGCATGTGCTATTATTGGTACTTGGTGTTGTTGCTGGGCTGCCAACGTTGTTGCTGCTACTACTCATGGCCTCATTGCGTGTCACATGCCTGCAAATGATTAACCAGTTTTCATAGTACTTTCACAGTACATCAGCGTTGGTAAGGAGATTATAATAACAAAGCGGCGGGGGGGGGGGGGGGGGTACCCAGCAAAACAACATTGCATAAAATCCGAGTCGCTAATATAAGGATTGATACCACAAATATAAGGATCATGTTAATAATACCACAAATAATTCCACAAATATACGGATTAATGCCACAAATATAAGGATTAATACCGCGAATATAAGGATTACTACCACAGCTATTCTCCCTTAATAATAAATCAACGTGCGATCATCGTCGGGAAGTCTCTGAGTAAGGATTAGCGACTATATTTATAATTACGTGAGCTAGCAGCATAAGGCGATATCAGAAATCACCAAAGAAAAGGGCAATCAGAAAGGTCCTCTACAGCGACTATATTTTAAGTCCACGCCGCGTATTGCTGATGGTGCAGGGCGCCAGACGACGGGGCCTCCGCCTTCATCCCCCCCATTCCCGATAAACTGTCATGATATCGGCACAGCGCATCCTACCAGCACGCTACGGGTACGCGGATAGCGACGACCTGTACGGCGGGAGTCGCTAGTAGTAGGATAGCGGCTTGGCGCACGACAGCTTAGAATCGGCGGAGCCAAGGGAGCGCCGAGCTCTGGCGGACAGCAATTCAGGCGATCTTCTGCAATATGGCACGGGCAGCGGTGCTTATACTGCTATGGGCTGCGGTGGCGGCGGGGTGCGATAGACGCGAGAGTAGGCTCGCCCGGCAAGTGCTGCACGAGGTTCGGCTGTCCCCCCCCCCCCCCCCCCCCCCCTCGCCCCCGCGTGACAGGAGATAACGATCGGTTCTGGCTGCGCTCAGAGACGTATGCATCGTCACCCGACTCCTCCATGGGCTTGGCTGTACGTATGGCCATACAGCGCCATCACCCGCAGCCTGAGGCAGCCTGACCCCCTGTACTGCCCCCCTCCCCAACTCCCCATCCTTGTCAATCCCTGCAGCATGTCACGCCACACCTAACAGCTGCGGGGATGGAGCTGCCGATAGCGTGCCGCCTGCACCCGAAGCACGACATGTACGCGAAGCATGCAGCACACTCCGACCTCCCGCTGCACTTGCTTGCCAACCTCTCCTTAGCATCCCGCAGGCTGTCAGGGGTTGCAGGGGCGTGGTCATTACGGGGCCTCGGTCAGCGCTGAGACCCCCCCGCTGCGTCACCGCTGCGCACATACTCGCGCCCCCACAGGTATAGGGACCAGGAGGAGCACAAAAAGCAGCTGCGAGTAGGCAACTGGAGGTGCGATTACTGCGGCAAGGTGCGAAGACCGACCAACTGCGGGTGGGACATGGCTCTCCCATGCGAGTGATGTGCTTAGTTGCGCCTCGCGCCGATGTGTGTAGCTCTTCAAGGCGGAGGAGTACCTGGACAAGCACATGGACAACCGCCACAGCAACATGACTCAGGTGCGGGCCTCGAGGACATGCTGCGTTTTCCCCGCTGCACACCCACCAGCGATGGGCTGAGCTGCTGCCCTCTGAGGCGGCAGGGGACGGTGTGCTTGGCGGAGTATGTGGACTTGCTGCACGGGCACGACTTTCATGACGGGCTCCGCAGCTTGCGGCACCAGTCCGTTCACAACTGCACTGTATCGGTGATGGACAAGCGAGCCATGCACTGCCAGGCAAATCCCCCCCCCCCCCCCCCCTCCCCGCCTCCTGCGCCCAGTGGCAGGTGCCTATGCATTTGGTGAAGCGCTGGGGCCCTGAGAAGACTGCGCGTTATTAATGTGTGCCTCAGAACATGTTCAGCAAGTGCTTTCCGCTAGAGCTGGGCGACGGTGCAGCGCGCCTGCAAGGCAAGTGGCTACAGGGCTCTCTTTTCTTGTTACTGCCTGGATGAGCTTGGCATTCAGCAAGCCATGCGGGGCGGCTGCGAGTGAGCGGGTATTCTGGCTGACTGCCACGTCTTGCGCACAGATTACTTTGTGACCAACCTATGCGGAGCGCACACCTGCGATTTGAGGCGACGCCGCGCATTACTGAAGTCAATTGTGCAGAAGGTGGGGGCATTGGCTTGTGCTGCTGGGGGGGGGGGGGGGCTGTGTGTGTGCGTGTGGTGGCAGATGGCGGGGCGGGGGGGGGGGGGGGGGGGGGGGCTCTCGACCCGCGGAACCTGATAGATGCCCCGGCCGGCGTTCAGGACCGCACCGGCGCAGGCTGGGGCTGGACCCTGCTCAGCGGGGCACTGCTGCTATGCACCGTGCTTATCTACATCTTCCTACTGCTCATGAAACAAGCGCAAGGGCAAGTGATCCTTTACCCGGCAGCCCCTTCCACCCCTCCCACCATCGCATTACTTTCCAGGGCCTGCCACCGCTGCCTGCTTGTGATTGCCCTGGGGACTGACGCCGTTTCTGGAATGGTTCCCAGGGCGTTCTCCAACACCGCCGACCTGCAGCGTCGCCCAGGACGCCCGAGGCACCGCCAGCTGGGGACGCTGCAGGGCGCGACTCGAATTCTGCGGACCTTCAGCGGCGGCAAGATGAAGAATTTTTGAGCATGTTGACCCTGGTGCTGAGTAGGCTAGACCTGCCTGCTTCCTGGCGACGCACCGTGTGGCGTATAATGAATAAAACAGCTGACCATTTAGACACCTTGACGATAGGGCGACTGAAGCACCAAGGATGGAATGCTGTCTTTTCGGCCTCATCTCCACTGTTCCGCATATGCGTCGGCCTGCCGTGGATTCATATGCAACACATCTACACCAGTTGCACTTGAAGGACTTGCCTCTCTATTCTACGGAAATATGAGCACGCGCGGCTGGGTGAAGTCGCCATTAATACTTCAATGGAGAAAGGTGCAGGTCCCAAGCTGCGACGCTGTTCTGGCTAGTGGTATACATAGTCTTCGCAACCACACAGGCGCCTCTCGCATGCAAATAAGCCGCATCCCTGGCCAGCTGAACCACTGCCCCTTCTTGTTATTAGAAAATGTAAGTCAGCACATAGTGGAAGTGCACACGTTTATATGTTCACGAAAGCTTACCACAATCCGCTGGAACTGCTGCCTATCATGTGCGCGTGTAATGTGGCGGTAATGCAATGTCCCGGGGGCGAAAAAAAAATGTAATGTAAACACTGCGCACGTGACAAGGTCTGAACGGGTTTAGGGTTTTCAAACTGTACACGAACAAGGGCATGGACTGGGAGGGTCGCTCATGCGGCGGGTAAATGATTGGAACTCATGTGCGAATATCGTAAATTTAGTAGAACGCCGGATGGAAACAGACAGGGCACACGTTTCCGGGAGACACAATTCGCAATTATCATTATCTCATTCTGCAGCGGCTATTGTGGGATCAGTGGCTGTGCCGTGCTGCACAGTGCTAGGTACCAATGCTGCTGCGACGATTAGTCGCTGTATGCCTGTATAGAAAATGGCTTATCGCTGGACTATGAAAAGAAAGGTTCTTCCCGTCCACTTGGCTGTACATCTGCGGTTGGCTTTCGAGCTCAATTGTGACCGTTGCAAACTGCGTGTACACTAGTAAGGTAGTACCTAAGATTGCTTGTACATCACGTAACTGCCTGCAAATACCGGCTACCATAGGCCTATGTACGTAGGTGAGTGCTGTTGAGTACATGTGTTGTCAGAAGCGACATCACAGCAGGCACGACACATATATTTCATATTTATATTTTATATATTATATCTGTACGTATGCATACACATATATCATATTTGTATAAGAATCACATACCGGTAGATATATACAAATCCAAAAATAACCCACTGCTCACCAGCTCGTCCCGCCAGGGGATAGTCCTGGCGTAGATAAGTAGATAGTCTAGATAGTTTGCTTCGCACGAGGTGGTAGTGTTGTACTAGGTCGACGTCACTCGTGGAACGAAACGACTGTTCTGCCACTTTTTCTGCCCAGAAGAACTAGCGACTACCTCCCAGTCGCTGCGTAAGGACGTAAGGACCTTTTATGTCAATACGTGTTTTGTTACAACTCTGGTTATTGGTCGTTAATATACACCCGGCTCATCACGGCGGTTCCGCAGAACTACGTATGTACGTAAACTACGTAAAATTCGCCCCGGGTCATCGACCGAAGCCGCCCCAGCACTACTTGACCTCGTGCGCCAACTGCAGTCGTAGGTTTGGCATAGCCATAAACCCGTTGCCTCATTCGAATAACCGCGGATCGGAGGGCTAACGCATTAGCCGGGTAAACCCGGGACACGGCCCCGGACGAGATTGCCCTAAACTAACAGAGCCGGGAATCGATCCGGGGACCCGAGTAGACGACCACCGCTCAACCGAGCGGACAGACAACGAGGCCCGAGCATATACCATCCGGGCCAGCCCAAGGCCGGCAGTACGGGAATGGAGAGGAATAACGGTATATATGTTCTAAACTTGTTTATTTATGGGGCGGTTTCCTCCTTTCCCGCGCCTAACCGCTTTTCGGTTACCGTGCTGCTCAGTGGTGCGGGATACTAGGCACATGTCGTTGCGCCTTTTTTTGGTGCAACACAAGCGAGTAGACATAAAAGCAGCCATAACAGCTGAGCATGCCATATCTTGCAGTTTCGCTGCGCTACACGCAACGATAAAGCTGTCTCGCAACTTGTGGCGGGCAAGGTCACCCCAGGTTGTTCAAGACCACACTCGGCTCACCACTTGTGTGTGAAATTCTCATCCGTACGTCCGCGCGTTACGATGTGAGGTGGAAAAGAACCCGTCGTTGAGCCGACGCTCGAATCGCTACAAGCAGACGTGAAGGCACAGTCTACATTGCTGCGCGAGCTTGCAACAACGCTGGCTCAGTTGACGGCTCGTGACCATGTTGTTGTTGGTGGAGACGGAGCACATGGGTCCGGTTTCGGGCAGCGCATCGCGGGACAACCGACATGCAGCGGGGGAGCCGCAATGCGCCCCGACTTGCTAGAGCTAGCCCAGAGCGGCCGTGTCGGAGCAAAATCCGTGAGTGACGAGGACGACCACCTCGCGGTGTCAGAGCTACTGCGGCGAGCAAAGTCTGGTTACGAGGCCGTTCGACCGGTCAGCCGAGTGCCTGGGCTCTTTTCCCTGAGTACCGACATGACGAACGAGTACCTCAAGAAGGATGACCGGCGTCTGCCGGCCTAGGAGGAGTATCTTTGGATGTCATGATTCGGGGCCCGCATGGGCGCTCTCTTCGTAGCTTTCGACGAGCTGCTACCCTACGTCCCTGCTGCTAATCAAGACTTCACCCTATACCTCGCGCGTGCTCGGAATCACGCCGAGGCCATCGACAAGGCGTTTCGCTTTCGTCTAGCTATCATGCGGAGGCTTAGCGAGGTCAAGCGTGTGCTCGGTGACCAAGGCGTTCTGGACGTAGTGCGAGCCCAGCGCTGCCGAACAATTGGGCTCTGAGATTTTCGGGGACCTGGTGAAGGACTACGAGCGCCGCGTCTACGAGGCGACGGTTGCCAGCAGCGCAAAAGTTACCGCCAATGCTCGGGTGGCGGCGGCGCCTGCATGACGCGGGCGTGGACGTGGGCGTGGCGGCGGTCGTCGCGGGCGTGGCCGCGAAGGTGAGCACGAGTGACGGTGTGGGGCGCCTTTCGTCGGAGTTGCTGGCGGATTGCGAGGCCACCTTTCGGCGACCGCTGCACGGCGAACCGTAACATCTCACCGACGGGATGAGCGCCGTGTGTCCGGACCGGACCCCCCCCCCCCCCCCCCCCCCTTAAAGACTTCATTTAGGCCTTCCTCGATGCGGCGCTTCTTAAAGCTACAGCCGAGTGCGGCTCAACCATCCGCACACATGCGCATGGCGACTCAACAAACCGCCTCCCGTACCATCTCATAGCTGCGTCAGTCGGTTGTCACCATGCGTGTTACAACTGGTTCGCAACGACCAAACTTCGGGCGTGTACGTTACGCGCGTGACAAGCGCTACTAGCGCGAAGGGCATGCGGGGCGGCCCTCCTAACTGAACCTCGCCCCGCAAATAAACCCGTACTTGCGTTGTTGCAAACCCGTCAAGCAACTACCGGCCAACCGCCGAAAACCTAACCACTGCCGCCGAGTACTTTGCTAACGTGAACCGTCCCTATGTTACTCTGTCGGCCAAGCGCCGCACTTACGTAATTGACGAGTCCGAAGCTGTCGCCCCTTGGGTTACTTCACTCCGGTCTCGGCTACATGACGCGTTTGGCTCAGACGAGTTATATTGGGGCAGCGGACTCTCGACCTACTCGTCTCCCTCTCCCTCACCGCTCAGACACCCAAGAGCTACCCCGGCAGATTGTCTCAATTCGCGGAGTTTTGCCGGGACTCCGAGAACATCAGCCCGCTGGAGGCGACCACTGCTATTGGCGTATGGTACGTTGCTTGGATTGCGGGCGAGCGGGGGCACAATGGGACGAAATCGTTGCAGCCCTACATGTCCGCAATCAACAGTCATGTTCTTTGAGCTACACAACCTCGACCCGATCGCCAAGGACAGCCTGCACCTTGCTGCGGCTCGTCGTGGCATGCTGCTAAGGCAACGCCGCCCGAAGGCAGCTGCCCCTTTGCGAGTCCCTATGCCTGCTGATGTCGCTTACATCTTCGTCGTCGAGCAAGCAGAGTTGATTGTGTGCTCCCATTCTACAGTACCAGTACAACTTCCGAGCCCTCGTGGCCTCGGTTGTCAACTGAATGTTCGTTGCCAGAGGACTTACTGGCGTTTCCTGCCGAGTGCGGGACGTGCATGTCGACGATTACTACATTACCCTGCAGGTGTACCGCGAGAAAGGCCGCGCTGGTCGACGCGGTCCCGACGACCTGCGCGTACTACTCCTTCCAGTGTCGGAGCATCCCCGCATTGCGCGTCTCCTGCACCACTTCATCGACCACATACAATCTGCCCCCTAGCTCATGTTGTTGCTTTGGTCGAAACAACTTCTGGGCGGTCACCCCGAGCGAGCAGTCCAAGTGTTGGACCGCCGCTACAATGTCGGACTGGCTCTCTACGGCCGTTCGGCTTGTCGGTGCTGCCCCCCCCCCCCCCCCCCCCCCCCCCCCCCCCCCCCCCGGCACTTCATGGAGCTCACACAGCCTTCGCAAGGGGGAAGCATCTGCCGCTAACGCCATCGGAATTCCACTGTCCCACATTCGCTACCAAGGCGGCTGGGGCACTAACTCCGACGTAGTATCGCATCGCAGTATCGCGCGATTCGTAGCGACGTATGCTGCGGCGATGGGGTATAAACTAAGGACTCCTGCTTGATGTATGTTGTACAGTATTGAGCCCGGCGGCTCGTCGCGTTGCTCGCACATCAACCTACTACATCGACCCCAACGTCCTTCTATTCATCGTCTGGCGCGTGGTTCTTCTTCGGTCACATCGCGCCCCTCCGCCACTTATTCCAAGTCCAACAAGACTCCACAGCGGTGGCTGTCTCGGTGCCCCCTTCATGATCTGGCGCTACCCCTTCTCCGTCAATCAACCGTCAATCAACCGCTCTCTATGTTCGCTCAACCCTGGCAAAACCAGACTCAACTTTGAAATGTTCTAAACTTGTTTATGGGGTTTCCTCCTTTCCCTAACCGCTTTTCGGCTACCGTGCTGCTCAGTGGTACGGGATACTAGGCACCTTTCGTTGCGCCCTTTTTGGGTGCAGCTCGAGTAGAAGCACCCATAACAGCTGAGCCTGCCATCTTCCAGTGTCGCTGCGCTACACGCAGCGCCCCCCTGACTCCATAATATATTCCCTCCAGCACGCTTTCACTTTACCTTCCTGCCGATTTCGGCTCTTTTTGTAAAAAGACTGCGCGATATTTTCGGCAAAACTATACTCAGCTTTGAAACCACTACATCTGAGGAAGTTCGTTGCGAGCCGGGCGCATTCATCCGTGTCGTAGTCGAACCATGCAATATAGCGCTATATATCCGTGTGTAAGAAAGAGATAATCGTTTTCCTTCCGGACTGCGATGCTGGATAAGGCGGCGCTCGACGAGTAGGGGGGTGGCGTCAGACGTGGCATAGCCAGGGACGCCGAATCTCATCGAAATGTCCAGACTCCAATCTCTCGGCATAGGGTCGTCCGAATCAGAATGAATTTGGACGATACCGGATACTGGTACAGTACCTGGACAATGCCTGGGCATACTCTAAACTACACAGGTATTCACTCGCTGTTCTCATTTTACTAGAAAATGTCCAACTACTGAAATATGGACAACATGTACAAGTTGGCTCAACTTCCTGGACACAGCTGTGACTGGCTGGCGGCTCGCTTCCGCCCAGCCTGGATGCGGAGCGGCGCCACACGTCCGGCCCACTCACCGCTGGCGTGGCCCTTTCCACCGCTACAGCTCTCGTATCTCCAGGCGCCTGTTCCCCTACAGGTGCGGCTTTGATGGTTTTGCACCCATGTGACCGGACTGTGTGGATGCACTTGGAGCACACGTCTCAGCTAGGCGGGGGAGGCAGGCTGTGCGGCTGCCATCGCGCGCTCATAGTGTCAGCCAGGCCGCGAGCAAGGCGGCGGCCGCCGCCGCCTCCGCTCCGTGGGGCTGCTCTCGCCGGCGCATTGGCACGAGCCGCCTCTCTGCCTCAATATTTCTCCCCCGTAACTCAGTATTGAGGATCAGGTCCATCTATTTATCGTCAGGGAAGCCACCGCCGGACCGGAGGGGCGGCCGTCGCCTTCCCTGCGGGGGCTTCTGCCCCGTCGCATTGGCCCTATCGGATGTACGCTAGTAATGTACTGGGCATTGGCCGCGTGGGATAACCCCCCCCCCCCCCCCCCCCCCCCCCTCGGCCCCTCTTTGACAACGACGGGAGAACTGCCTTTTCGCTGCCCCCTCCCCTGGACATAGCACAACACATCTAGATGCTACATAATGGAAGCTGATAACCCAAGCGCACGAGGCGGAAGCGCGGCGGCGTGTGCGCGCTGCTTTGCCCGGACGGCACTGACGCCTTTTGCCGCACATCGGGTTGTGCTCCAGGTCGACAGCTCCTTCCTCGCTCGCTCCTGTCAGTCGCTGCGATGGCTGCCGTCTCCGTGAGCAGCGTTTGCACTCGGGCGCAGGTCCAGGCCCGCGCCCCCGGCCCATCTGTGGTACGCCGCGCCGCCGCGGCGCCCGTGCCGGCCTCCTCCCAGGCTTCGCGCTCGGTGCGCCGCCTGCCTGTGCTCGCCGCCGCCCTGGCGGAGGACACCTCCGTGGCCAGCAGCATGGATGACGACATGGACTCCGCCGGTATGTACGCGGAGTTCGCTGAGATGCTGGAGCAGTACGATCACAGCTTCAAGCGTGGGGACCTCGTCACCGGCACCGTCTTCCGCGTCGATGCCCGTGGCGCGTACGTTGACATTGGTGCCAAGGGCGCGGGCTATGTCCCTTCCAACGAGTGCTCCATGAACACGAACGTCAAGGTGCGTATGTACCTGCCTGCAGGATCATGGGCAGGACGTAACGCAGGGGTGGTGAAAGGGGCCTGAACAAGATTGGGGCAGGGCGGAAGATGCGGGAAATCTGCGCGAGATGGCGTTTTTTCTTGGGGGGGGGGGGGGGGGGGGGGTGGGGGGGGGTCAATCGGCAGTTAGTATTCTGACCCCAGCCGAGTTCTACTCTCCTTTTTTCTCACAATAAGTCTGCGCCCTCTCCTTGCACTGTCAGGCCAACGAGGTGCTGACCGTGGAGACCCAGCGCGAGTTCCTCATTACCAAGGACAACGCCAAGGATGGCGAGATTGGCCTGTCTCTCAGGCAGCTTGAGGTAATGGCCCTGGTGTGGCTGCCATGTCAGCAGAGGAAATGGTTGGTAACTCGACAATGGTACAGGGGTTTTGACGCTTCGCCCTGTGGCTGACGAGCTCATTGGGCGGTGCTGCAGTACTCTGTGGCTTGGCAGCGCGTGCGTCAGCTCCAGGAGGAGGATGTGACCGTGATGGGCAAGGTGCTGAGCCTGAACAGGGGCGGCCTGCTGGTCGATGTGGAGCACATCAAGGGCTTTGTTCCCACCAGCCAGCTCGGCTACGTAAGCCGCTCCCTTCCTCTGTGGCTTGACACCTCCCTCACCGCAAAGCGCATCCAATGCTCAGCCTTTAGCATCCCAACTGTTTCATAGCTAGTTTGACACGTGCCCTGTGTCACCCTGTGATGGCAGCGCGTGAACGCCGAGAACTCCATGGGCATGGAGATCCCTCTCAAGTTCCTGGAGGTTGACGAGGAGCGCCAGCGTCTGGTGTTCTCCAACCGCAAGGCCGTCACTGAGATCCCCACCATGGACTTCAAGGTCGGTGCAGCTTTGAAGCGCTCGCAGCAGTACCATGGCGCGTGGCATGCACACTGACCCCCGCCCATGTGCATCTTGGCAGGTTGGCGATGTTGTGGAGGGTATCGTGGAGTCTATCCGGCCTTTCGGCGCCTTCATCAACCTGGGTGAGACCAACGGCCTGCTGCACATCAGCCAGATCAGCCACGAGCGCGTCAATGCCGTGGAGAACGTCCTCACCCCCGGCGATCGCCTGAAGGTATGCTGCCCCCCCCTCCGCTATCCTTTCTTCTTAAAACCCAACCCCACCAGTAGTTTTCGCAGTCCCATGTGCAGAAATGCGGCTGCTTTTTGCCTCATTTGCTGGCTTCATAACCACTTTAGGGCATGGCATAACTTATCTAATGTACCTGCTGCTGTGCTGCGCGTGCAGGTGATGATCCTGAGCAAGGACCGCGAAAAGGGCCGCGTCGCTCTGTCCACCCGGAAGCTGGAGCCTACCCCCGGTGACATGCTCCGCGACCCCGCGCTCGTCTTCGCCAAGGCCGACGAGATGGCCGCCACCTTCCGGGAACGCGTGGCGGAGGCCGAAGCCGCTGCTCGCGAGGAGGAGGAGCGCATGACCGCGGGCGTTGCTGCGGAGGAGTAAGCAAGACGGACTGATCGCTTTTAAGAGTGCGCAGTTGCAGCTATACAGAGCCGGAGGCTAGCCGGCTTGGTGCAGTGCAGGCGGCTGGTGTTTGAGGTCTATATATGACGACCACTGGGGCGGGTTTCAGCGGATTAAGGGAACTGGGGCAGGGCGACAGCGCTGCAGTATGACCACCATTGGGTTGCACCTTCTTCACGTTTTGAAGGCGCTTCCTGTGAAAAGGCAACGAATGTAAATCAGATGTCGCCAGGGCATT
The DNA here is from genome assembly GCA_006384855.1 of Tetraselmis striata. Taxonomy (NCBI): domain Eukaryota; kingdom Viridiplantae; phylum Chlorophyta; class Chlorodendrophyceae; order Chlorodendrales; family Chlorodendraceae; genus Tetraselmis; species Tetraselmis striata. Next base: position 85,221 of record VCJN01000990.1, read on the forward strand.
TGCTTATCATGCAGGAATGCGCGTGTGGCTGAAGCTCTCAGGGAGGGCAGGGCGTTTTTTGCGGACATGCAAAGAATGCAACACCAACTGCGGTTTTGACCCGTTTGGCCTCGCTGCACAGTGACATTATTGGTCTCGGCATCATTGCAACGTTGGCAAATGTCCCTTCATGTGCTCTTAGCAGCACTGCGTTCATATGTCATCCGCATCCTGCAGACGGATTGTGGAATTTGCGCAAATAGTACTGCAAATATTTGCCTTTGCGGGCTGGCGCCTGGAAGTGGTGGTGGCAGATATTGCTTCTCTGGTTCTGCTCCAATGATCCCTGAATAATCTCTGCTTCTTTGAAGCTCACCGCGGCCCGGTATGAAATGCACTTATGCCAGCAGCAGTCACATTGGAGTAATTCTGGTATTGTTTCGTGTATCCTGGTGGGAACCTACCGGCCGCTCGTGCTAATAGACCAGGCTTTCGCGGTGCGGGTAGTGACCACGGCAGGAAGTTTGTCATGAGCTATTTGTAAGTAGTTTTAAAATAAAGGCGGAGCTTAAGTCAGCGGGATTAAGGGGATTAAGAGGATTAAGGGGATTTATGCGGAAGCGACTTAAGCAGTATTTACGGATGACGACTGGAATTCAGCATGTCTTCAGCATGAATTCCGTCGGAAGCGCCGGCCAGATCGCCCAGACAAGCCCGGACAGGCGGTCATCATGCAATTGGTGACGTGGCCCAGCTGGAATTCCGCCGGAAGTATGATGACAGAAACTGAGTTAGGGTCCAGGTAGGGTCATTATATTTTTGAGATGGTTTTCTGCCGGAACTTCCGCCGGAAATTTCGAAACCTTTAAAAGCTATATAATCCTCAAGGATTTATATTGTCGGATGAACTTCTGGTAAATGAAGTTCAGTACCCGTACGGTACGGGTATTGCAGTGATATGTGGTGTGTGCCGCGCAGTGTGCACGCCCTGGCCTGTTTCGTCTTCATCCGCTGGAAGTTCGTGTGGTGACGGTACGAGTACGGTACCTGGGTACTGGGGTGTGCAGTGTACAGGCCCTATCTACTGTTTCTTCCGCACACCCCCAGCGCACACCACCACCGCCCTGGTTTACTTCTGCTACAGGTACACTACAGGGGTCAAGAAAAACTACACGGTAAACGGGTCCGAATGCCAGGCAAGCAGCATATCGGGGTGTTTCTAATAGATTTCGTGATTCTAACGTATATTTTCAGAGCCACGGCAACAGTATCGCCGTCGCCGTCGCCACAGCTCGCACGACGATGACGCTTCGTTTCCGAGCAGTTGTCTCCCAAGCAGCCTCCGTTCAAACAACGCCTCTCGCGCGCCCCTGCACTCGCTGTCTCAATGCTAACCCACTCCAGAAACATAACCACACAGCGCCACCGCTTCCAGCGTAACCTCTCCAAGTTCCAGCTTCGTTACCGCCGTGCGCAGCTCCTCGGAATTTTGCAATGACTTCTCTTCAGGGCAAGTTCGGGGATGGGGACGTCGACAAGTTCGTGCGTTTCCCGAACTCGCCCCTAGTTTGCTTCGAACCCCCCCCCCCCCCCCCCCCCCCCCCCCCACACACACACACACACACACGCACTTCTAGCGAGCCAGGCCATTTCTCGGGGGTCATTATTTATGGCTCCATTAAATTGCCACACCAAAGTTCTAGCCCGAATAGCCCTTACCCACTCTGGTGATCGGGGAACGCATGCGGTGTCTGCGAGTCTGCAACGTGCAGGGGCGGCGGTCTTGGCGGGCGTATATTTCCCTCGGCCGGCTGAACACCCGACGTCGTGTTTGTCCATGTTGCTGCCACAGAAGCAGTTTCAGCAGGCGGCTAACCCCAATGATAAGCAGCAGCAGGCGCTGCTAGAGGAGATGCGCAAGCACGTCGAGAAGGTGCGCCCCGTCGAGCCAAGCCCCCCGTGCCGGCTGGTCTTCCGCGCGCTGCGGGATTTACTGGCCAGTTTCGCGCGCTGCCGCATTTCGCATTACGCGCGAAACGCATTCGTCACCTCCGTGCCGTGTGTTTCGTGCAGCTTTCCGAGCTTCGGAAGAACGAGGACCCTAGGCTGTCCTTTTCCACTCCGGAATTCAAGAAGGCACAGCGCACGTTCACCGACAACTTCAAGGTTTTTCCTCCCCCACAACTCCGTGTTTCCTCGCTGCCACTTTATGAGCACACCGCCTGTCAATGACAATTGGGTATCCATACAGCCTAACACTGGGATGCATGCGTGCTCAAACTTCCAACAGAAAAACTTTGGCCGCCCTGTTGAGTGGGCCATGGTGAAGGAGCATGATTGGTCCATGCCCGTGCTTCGTAAGATTCCCCCGGTAGGTCCATCAGGCATCCATTCCCCCAATCTCCGCCTCACCTCATCTTCCACCATTTCAGTGGCTTGTCATCAACATGTTTCGCTAACTTTCTTTTCGAAATGCAGCAAACGGTTGATGGCGAGCCCTGGCCTACTGACAAGGATGGCAAACCCATCATTGAAGGCAAGTGAGAGCTCAAGTGAAAGGCTCCGTGGGCAGATTCTGCAGTTGGCGACTCCCAAGAACCCCATCGGCGCGAATTCCGAATTAGCCCAAACCCCAATGCTAGACACCGCCCCGCTGTAATGATGTCATCGAATTGCAGCAACATGTTTGCCGACATTTCAAACATCAGTGTTAACACTGGCAGACATGCCCATAGAACCAGCATGTGTGTAGTTTGGTGCCCATCGGGAGACAGTCGGCATTTCCGGCAGAGTATGGCAAGACCAAGAGATTGCAAACATAAGCAGTCTATGTTTGCTTAATCGTGTCACATCGCTACCGCATTTTGGTTATTGTGTTCTCGTATTGCTGCGGCAGTAAAGGGTACAACTGCCTTGGCAGGGGACCGCAGGGGGATGAACCTGTAGCAGTGCAAGCAGCTGGGCTCGGGCCACGCATGCCACCAGTCTTGCCCGGCGATCTCAACATCGACAGCCCTTATTTGCATGCCCCTCTCCTCACCACATACTGGCCGCTACAAGCTGTGTCTTACAGTTAATGCATTATCAAGCATTCTTTGGTATTCTCTGCATGTGAATATACTTTCGCCAGTGGCCAGTGCTACTGATTCGCCCTGTCAAATACGAAGCAGGCTTTCAGCTTCGTGCGTCAAGCCTTGCAGAGTCCAGAGCCCAGACCAGCCCGGGGGGTGGTTGTCAACACCCTGATCAGGAAGGCTTGTTTAACAGTGACGTACATATCTTTCACCTCCATTGTCACCTCATTCAGCCATATACGGACTGCAGCGCCCCAGCCTCCTCCACTGCTGACAAGTACAGTACATGACAACGCATTGCATACTGAGCTGCAAGAATTGAAATTGAATTGCGACGCGCTGACTCGCTGCTCTCTGCCGCCCAAGCTGTGCTGCTCTTTGGGACTTGAGCTGCTGCATGTCACCATCTGGTAGTCTGGTGAAGGGGCGTCATTTTCTGCAGGCCGTCGCCGTGATTGCGGCAGTACATCACAGCACCAGTAGCTGCAGGCCAGGACGGGTGCAAGCGGTATCTCGCCACTGGAAGCTGGGGGAATTTCGAACATAGCCTGATTAAGTAGTCCACAAGGCGCATTGCACCTGGGACTCCCTGCTGATAGGACGAGGTAGCAGCCCGCCAGTGCGCGCCAGGCGCGCCTGGGCTGCCGGGCGGCGCGCGTTCGCCAGCAAGAGCACCGAGGGACCTTGCCGGGATCCTTGCACGGACAGCTCGTCCATATCCCGTGGTGGCCTTGGGTTGTGACCTCGGGACACGTGACATGCACCAGGTTAGGCTATGCCTGCTGAGCTATCTTCTCAGCGGCAGTAGCCGCGTCAGGCAGTGTGCCTACCGTGAATGCAATTAACCCTTACGAGGTTCGCTTACGGTGTGCATAACTTTTGCAAAGCCCAGGGCTTTATTTAAACTTCGATTCGAGCAAAACAGGCACACGCACTTCTCTCGTCCTACTTTTTCGACATCTTTCTTGATCCGAATTGTATAACATATGTTAAGATCCATGTGGACATGCGGTCCATGTGCACATGGAGCGGTCCATGTGGACATGGAGCCTCCATTGACCCATGTCCACATGGCCCCGTACCATGTACACATGGAGCAATCCGGGTCATATCCGTGTGGACATAGGCCGTCTGTCGGCCCATGTCCACATGGGTCGACCCATGTTAGCACGGAACGTCTGTCGCGTCCCATGTTCAAATGGGCCGCGCTGGGCAAGCCCATCTGCACATGGCCACGACGCACGGTGGCGGGTAAGGCGCTGTTCGGGCAGGCGCCGGATCGCGGTTACGATCCGGCCTTTGTACGGGCAGGTGCTGGTTGGCGCTGCGGCGTCCGCCATTCTGCGGACGAGCGCCGTGCCGGCGCGGGAGCTGCGATCGGGCGACAGGTACAGTCGCTATTAAAACCCCCTGCGGACAGGCCGTGCTCACTCGTCCCCACCGTATTGCACTCAATCGCAGCTGCGCAATTCCCCTCTCCGGGACCGCCTCTGCCCGGCTCTGCCCGGCTCTGCCCGGCTCCGGTCGATACTATGGCCTTAGGCAACACTGATGCTACCGCAGGCGCTGCCGCACCGGAGGATGGGCCGGCCGAAGATCAACCGGAGGTTGAGGCACCATCGGTGGTGCAGGCGCATCGCGACGTCCTCAACAAGAGACTTCGTGAGTATGTGGGGCAACGTCGAGACAACCAGACGTTGCGGACAGAGGCAGAGTACAATGAAGCCATGCAAACCCTCCGTACCTTCGACCAAACGACGAGAGAGGTGGGGCCTTGTTCGCAGGTTGCCCCCCGATATGGGCCACAGACCTCGCGGGTAGGCGGGTTCGCGTGTTCTCACTGTACAGTCTGACGTTTAGCCGACCCGATCGCGCACCAGCCCGCTCATCCTCTACATAGTACAGTTCCCGACAGTCGACTCTTTTGCCTCGTTGTTTGCGCCTGCAGCTCCGCTGCTGGCGCCGATTCTACGGTACGGCATGCAACTGGGCGGGCACTTGCAGCCGCCGCCTGTACTGCCGCGCCGAGCCGAAATAAACTGGCGCCGCGCCTCTGCCATGTACTGAGGTGCAAAGGGCTCTTGTTGTATTGTCAAGCAGGAATGATCGCGGGCCTGGGCTACAAAGCGCCGCCCGCGGAGACTCCGATATGCTCATCCAAAAGGGGGACATAAATGTCCCTCTGGAGCAGGTGAAGCTCTCCAGTCTCGCCGGGATGGTCTTCGAACACATCAGGGATTTGCACCTCAAAGAGGTGCACGCCAAGGTGTACCTCCCTGAGCCCTTCCATTGTCCCGCTCTGCTTGCTGCCACTGCATGTTGGCTACGTACACACCACTAAGTTTACCCTCCCCCCATCACACCGTGCAGCTCAAGAAGCTTCACAAAATGATTCTGGGAAGGTACTGCAACATCCCCAGGCGTGTCGTCAAACTTTCCTGCGAAACATGCGTCACCTGCGCCAAGCACAGAACTACTAAGGCTAAGGCCGGTCACCGGCCGATATTGTCCAAGGGCATGTTCGGGACCCGTGGCCAGATCGATCTCATCGACTACCAATCATCATAATACAAGGGCTACCGCTTCCTGCTCACCTACATCGATCACGGCATCAAGTTTTGCTTCTGCACTCCGATCCCCAACAAGGAGGTTTGTATGCCACAGTAGCGGGCGAGTTTGATATTTGCGCGCCTATCCAACCCCGTTGCTTCCGCCTTCCCCCTTTCTTATTTAATCTATGTATCTTATCACCCCGCCCCATCCCTGCAGAAGGATACCGTAGCAGGGAAACTGTTTCTACTCTTCTTTCTCCTTGGGCCGCCTGCCATCCTTCAAGCTGATAATGGTAGAGAGTTCTCCGTGTTGCCGACACGCAACCGAGCAAGATAATCGGTCTCTCGGAGGAGGAAGCGAAGGAGGTTTGTGGGCCGTTGTGTAATGAATAGCATGATGCTCAACCTGCATACAAGTGCAAGTCTAAGGTATGTGCGTGTTGTGATTGCAGGTGATTCAAAGCACCAAGAAGCTCTTGCCTGCCTGCGAAATGGGAACAGGGAGAGCTTCACATAGCCCCAGCAACGGCGGCATTGAAAGATTCAACTGCACCATTGAGGAGTACATCGCACATTGGTGTGATGAAAACAAGTTCCCCAATTGCCCTTTGACGAAAAGGAGCAGCAGGCAGAGGAGCAGGCGCGACAAGAGCAGCAGCCACAAGAGCAGGAAAACATGGATGTCTTCAGAATGCCAGCGCCTCTTCCAGCTGGTGAATGCCCGCAAAGCCGTTGCAGTATTGTTGGCCTGCCATGCTGCGCATGTACTGCGCCATAGCATAAAGTGCTGAGCAATGATTATATTAATGTGATTATAATCAACTCTTTAACTAATATAACAATCGATAGTAGTATTATCACTACTCTTATTAACGTATGTCAATATCATATATGTTGGGTTTTATATATGATTACTGCTGCTGCTATTGGGTTATGTATATTGGGTTATGATGTTGTACATACTGTTATATGATAATGCCCTCTAGCCAAGGCCATACCTTTGATTGTAATGTCTCTCTCTCTCTCTCCAAATAATACTTTTTTTGTTTTCTATGTGTGTTTGCTGTATTATGTATTTATTCTGAATACTATAATTATGTAGCAGTGCTAGCTCGTATTCCACAGCATATATATCATGAACACAGAAGCGCTAACTTGTATTTCCCTGCTCCCCGCTCCTCCGTGTACACGAAAAAGATCTGCCCATCACGTCCAGGATTAGCGTGAACGCGCAGCTCGATGAGCAGCTGCTTACTCGCAACGAGGACCAGCAGACACTACGCGCCTACGTCCCAGACCCCAACTTGCCATGGGACCCGGACACATATTGCGCCCCATGCAAGGCTTGGTGCGATGGTGGGCATTGCAAGATTGGGATGCTTATCCCCACAGCCGGCCTTGTCAAGGGTCATCAGTGTGCGTGCGGCAAGCCCTTCTACCATGTCATATCCACAGGTAACCTGTTGTTGCTGTCAATCTTGTCAGCATGCCCGTTATTTATGGCATGGGTGTGACTGTGTCACTCATGTGTCTTGCACGCAGGTGGAACGGATGGTGGCCACTGCAGCAACGATTGCATGGCTGCTGGGACAGTGGATGTGGTGCCTCGCTCTGAAACGACAAGCGCAGCCACCGTTGCAGCTGCCTGGTCCCGTGAGTCAGTGGGCCGTAAGAGGCAAAGGTCGCCCGAGGAGCCACCAGTGCTTCCGGCTGCAGCGGCAGAGGCTACTCCACAAGTCCTCGTGCAAGCACGCGCGGCCGTTGGCGATTGTAGTCCAGTATCTCCCTCCCAGCTGGCGAACGGTCCCGGGCGGCGCGCAATCAGGGTTCAGTGCGGTGCTGCACAGGCCAAGCAGGCTAGGGTGATGCGTGCCCGGGTCGCTGCCAAGGCCGGCCCAGCTCCAGTGGTGGGTGATGTGGTCAGAGTGCCGTTGGCAAAGGAGGACCTTGGCAAGGTGGACCCTAGATTCTTGACATGCGTGGTGAGTGAGGTGAGTTATGTTATGCTCCTCTTGTTGTATACTGATGCCAGTTGCAAGCAATGCTTGATGTGTCCTAGTGATGACGCGCACATCTTCTTTCAAATGCCCTCCCCAATCCCCTGTTTTGCAGGTCACAGAATGCAAGTCTTACAGAGTGGCTGTGGACGCAGGCGTTATCAAGACCACATATGGGCAGCAAGATATGGATCAGCTGCGCAACATTGCACCCGCGCGGGTGGGCTTGGCGGGTGTGGTGGAGAAGTGGAGCGACCAAGCATGATGAAAGAAGATCTCCCTCAGAGAAGGTGTAAGATCTGTGTCACCATTTGGGGGCCGAGGAATGATCAAATGCACATGTAAAGGGCCGCATGCCACCAATGTGTGCAGTTGCCGCAGAGCTGGTAGGATATGCAACTCTAGGTGTCACCCTGATAACAACTGCTGTCGGAACATTGAGGACCATGGTGCTGGCACTTGCGCTCAGGGAGCTGCCACCCCAGTCCGTGTAATGAACTAAATTCTAGAATAAAATTAAATTAAATCGAAGTCTCGCTTTAATTTCACTCTAATTTAAAAGTTAATGGAATCTGCTACTTAATTTGAACTTCATTGAAATCGAATTAATTTTGCCTTAAAATGCGGACAGAAACTTACCTTATCACACATGGGCTGCATAGCGTGGATCCATGTGTAAATGGTCCAAGTACCGCGCTCCATGCGCACATGGGCCTGTCCGTGTGTACATGGTCGTTTGTCGAGGGCAGTCCATGTGTACATGGGTCAGCGAACGACCCGTGTTCACATGGACCGTTTCCGGTAAACTCCATGTGTACATGGTACGGGCCATGTGGACATGGGTCAATGGAGGCTCCATGTTCACATGGACCGCTCCATGTACACATGGCCCGCATGTCCACATGGATCTTAACATATATAACCTAATTTTAGGGTTTTACATACCTACTGTTAATAAACCTACCAAGCCCTATGATTTGGTTCGATACCATTCGGATTCTGGGAGATTTTTGAAAAGTAGGACGGGCGTACATTTGCAACTGTTGGAGTGGTCGACGTTTAAACTACGTCCCCGGCCTCCGGCCTCGGTATGCTGTAAGTAATATGACAATAAGTTTGTCGCCGCAACGGTACCGTCTCGGTATTGCATGGCGAGCAGCTCAGTGGCCAGTACTCGGGGTACCGGTGTTGTAACCCAGTATGATCTAAACTAGTTTATGGGGTTTCCATCCTTGACCTAACGCTTTTCAGCTACAAGTGCTGCGCAGTGGTACGGGAACTAGTAACTGTTGTTGCGCCCTTGTTGGGTGCAGCACGAGTAGACATAAAAGCAGCCAGAACAGCTGAGCCTGCCATCTTCCAGTTTTCGCTGCGTTCCACGTAGCGATGTAAAAACTGTCTCGTAACCCGTTGCGAGCAAGGTCACCCCAGGTTGTTCAAGACCACACCCGGCTCGCCATCCGAGTGTGATATTCTCGTCCGTACGTCCGTGCGTTACTATGTCAGATGGAGAAGAACCCGTCGCTGAGCCGACGTTGCAGTCGCTGAACGCAGATATGAGGGCCCAGTCTTCATTACTGCGAGAGCTGGCTACAGCTGTGGCACAATTGACGGCTCGTGATCGCGTTGTTGATGGAGAAGGGGCACATGGCTCCGGCTCAGGGCAGCGCTTCGCGAGACAGCCGACAGGCAGCGGGGGAGCCGCAGAGCGCCCCGACTTGCTAGAGCTAGCCCAGAGCGGCCGTGTCGGAGCAAAATCCGTGAGTGCCGAGGATGATTACCTCGCGGTGCCAGAGCTATTGCAGAGAGCAGAGTCTGGTTACGAGGCCGTTCGACCGGTCAGCCGAGTGCCTGGACTTTTCCCTCTGAGCACCGACCTAACGAACGAGTACCTCAAGCAGGATGACCGGCGTCTGCCGGCCCAGGAGGAGTACTTGTGGATGTCGTGTTTCGGGGCCCACATGGCCGCCCTTTTCGTGGCGCTCGACGAGCTGCTACCTTACGTCCCCGCCACTAACCAGGACTTCACCCCCTACCTCGCGAGAGCCCGGAACCACGCCGAGGCCATCGACAAGGCGTTTCGGTTTCGTCTGGCCTTCCTACGGAAGCTCAATGAGATCAAGCGTGTGCATGGTGACCAAGGTGTTCTGGATGTGCTGCGGGCCCAGCATTTTCAGCCTGCTTCGGAGCATCTGGGTTCCGCGATCTTTGGGGACCTCATGCGAGACTACGAGCGTCGTGTCTTCGAGGCGACCGTCGCCAGCAGCGCCAAGGCGACCGCTACTTCTCGAGTGGCGGCTGCAGCTGCAGGTCGCGGGCGTGGGCGAGGACGTGGTCGCGGGTGTGGGGCGCCGTTCGTCGGAGCTGCAGGAGCCTTGCGAGGCCACCTTTCGGTGACCGCCGCAAGACGCACCCTTGCAGCTCAACGGCGGGATGAGCGCCCTGTGTCAGGACCTGACCCCCCCCACCTTACAGACTTCATTTAGACCTTCCTCGGTGCGGCGCTTCTTACAGCTACAGCCGAGTGCGGCTCAACCATCCGCACACCTGCACATGGCGGCTCAACCATCCGCCTTTCTTACAACCCCATCTCTGCGTTCGTCGGTTGTTACACTACGAGTTACAACCGGTTCGCAACGACCAAGTTTCGCGCGTGTACGTTACGCACGGGACAGGCGCTATGAGCGCGAAGGGCGCGCGGGGCGGCCCGCCTACCTGAACCTAGCCCCGCAAACCCGTACTGAAGCTACTGCAAACCCGTCCAGCAACTACCGGCCAACCGCCGGGAACCTAACCGCTGCTGCCGAGTACTTTGCGAACAGTAGCCGTGCCGGTGGCACTCTGTCAGTAAAACGACGCACTTACGTAATCGACGAGCCCGCAGCTGTCGCTCCGTGGGCTGCGTCACTGCGATCCCGACTACAGGACGCGTTCGGCTCAGACGAGCTAGGCCAGCGGACGCTCGACTTGCTCTCCAGCTCCCTCAGCGCTCAGACCCTCAAGAGCTACGCCGGCAGGTTGGCTCAGTTCGCTGAGTTCTGCCACGACTCCGAGAACATCAGCCCGCTAGAGGCGACTACTGCTACTGTTGTTCGGTACGTTGCCTGGATCGGGGAGCGAGGGCATATCGCAGCTAAGTCGCTACAGCCCTATCTGTCGGCCATCAACACCTTCTTCGAGCTGCACAACCTCGTCCCGATCGCCAAGGACAGCCTACACCTCACTTCGGCAAGACGTGGGTTAATGTTACGTCAGCGTCGACTGGACGCTGCCCCTTTGCGTGTCCCTCTGCCTGCGGATGTAGCTTACCGCTTCGTCTCAAAGGCCGAGCTAATTGTGTCTGCTCCTTACCCAGAGTCCCACCTCGACTACCGAGCCCTCTTGGCCTCGGTTGTCAACTTCCTGTTCTTTGCCAGGGGCCTTACTGGCGTCTCCTGTCGAGTGCAAGATGTGCATGTCGACACCTACAACATCACCTTGCAGATCTACCGCGAGAAGGGTCGCGCCGGCCGGCGGGGACCTGACGACCTGCGCGTACTTCTCCTTCCAGTGTCCGAGCACCCTCGAGTGGCACGTCTCTTGCGCTACTTCATCGACAACGTCCAGTCTGTCCCCCTGGTTACTGTTGGCTTCGCTACCTCCAACTTTGGGGCTGTCAATGTGGCTGAGCAGTCGAAACCTTGGACTGCTACTACGATGTCAGACTGGTTGTCTACAGCAGTCAACCTAGTCAACGCTGCCCCCCCTGCTGGCACTTCCTGGACTTCACACAGTCTACGCAAGGGCGCAGCTTCTGCAGCAAACGCCATTGGAGCGCCACTGTCCCACATCCGCTACCAGGGCGGTTGGGCCACTAACTCTGATGTCGTTCTGGACTACATCGACCCCAACGTTCTTCCTTCTCCTGGCGCGTGGTTCTTCTTTGGACACATCGCCCCCCTCCGCCACTTCCAAATCCAACAGGACTCCGCAGCGGTGGCCTTCCCAGTGCCTCCTTCATGACTTGGCGCTACCCCTTCTCCGTCAATCCACCGCTCTCTCCGTTCGCTCAAGACTGGCAAAACCAGACTCAACTTTGAAATGATCTAAACTAGTTTATGGGGTTTCCATCCTTGACCTAACGCTTTTCAGCTACAAGTGCTGCGCAGTGGTACGGGAACTAGTAACTGTTGTTGCGCCCTTGTTGGGTGCAGCACGAGTAGACATAAAAGCAGCCAGAACAGCTGAGCCTGCCATCTTCCAGTTTTCGCTGCGTTCCACGCAGCGCCCCCCCTGACTCCGTTTTCCCTCCACGCTTTTCGCTAAACCTTCCTGCCAATTTCGGCTCTTGACCGTGTAAAACAGCCTGCGCGACCTTTTTGGCAAAACCAGACTCAACTTTGAAATACGGAGAATCGATGAAAATCAAGAAGCATCGAGGATTAAAAGTTTACAAGTTCTTACTCCAACCGCCGGCGTGATTGGCCTTGCAGCTTGGCCCGTCTGGATCAGGATGCCCCCTCGTCGGATGTCAGCAGCGCTGCCTGGGCATCCTCGTCTGGCGCTCCCGGAAGACTAAAATTGGACTCCGCGATATCATCACCTGCATTGGGGTGGGGCGGCCCAGATCAAAAAAGCGAAATGCTTTTTCGGGACCCTTTTTCGGGCCGGGGGGGGGGGGGGGGGGGTGGGTGGGGGGGGGCTGCATGCCTCACCTGTTGGCCGAGCTTCCTGGTCCCCACAGACTAGTGTCTCAAGCTGTTCTGGCGTCTTTCTCCCTTTCGCTGTGTCATGTAAGGGTTGGAAAGGCTGATGGGGATGGCTTGCGCGGGATGTTGCATTCAGTGACTCCACAAAAGAACTGTCACCAGTCTTGGCAGCAACGTTCTTGGCTTCATCCATGGGTGTCAAGCCAGCACGGTCGCTGGGGGTAGCAGAGAGAGAGGGGGGGAGGGTGGGGGGGGTCAGTTTATTTCACCCTTGCCATGTTACCCTCCACTCTTTGCGCGCCGGCGGCGTTGCGCCCGCGCATGTAATCAAAACCTCCAGTATATCCTCATAAACCACAGTGCCACATATAAAGGATACCCCATGACGGCTGCGGGGCGAGGAGCCGAAACCGTTCATGGCGTGGGTGACCATGAATGAGTGGGACACCTGAGGTGCAGGTTGGCCCCAAACCAAATGAGTAGCTGCGCCATAGTGAGCAAGCGCTCAGCACAAGCTATGTGGAGCGGTGTGCGGGTGTCATAGTCCTGGGCGTTAGGGTCGGCTCCGTTCTCCAAGTACAGCTCCAGGTGCTCCAGCTGTCTCCTGCGGGGAGAGTGCGCCGTGGAGGGCAAAGACAGAGCCAGAGGAATCAACACCAGTGAAATGTCGCCCACACAATGGTCAGGAGAAAGCGGGGGCGGGGGGGGGGGGGGGGGGGGCGCTATGGTGGCACTTACTCCATCACCAGCCGGCATAGCAGGGTGCTGCTACCTGTCGAGTCGAGCCTGGCGCCATAGGCTCTGAGCGCCCTGGCGGCCGCTGGCATTTTATGCTTGACGGCATCCTGCAGCGGGGTGCTACCCAAGTTGTCTTTCACATTGACGTCGGCACGCTCTACCTCCACGAGATGCTGTACCATCGCTGTTTGGCCTGCCGAGCCGGCCAGGTGGATTGGCCGCTTGCCCTCGTAGTCGCCCCTGGCCATAGCGTGCCACAGCCAGAACCGCCGCGTCAGCACCTATACATCCAGGCGGGTTTCAGATCAATCGTGGCTGCAGTGAAGGACTGATGGCATCTCGGCGTACAGCTTACTCGTTGATGTCATGCCCGGGATCAGATTCCAACAGAGACTTGAGAGCAGGTATGTCGCCTGCGGCAGCCTTTGCGCATAGCTTGCTGACCATATCAGTCTTGAGGGATAGAATGTGCGAGTTCACCTGTGCAGTGCAGAGGCGGTTCAGCACAGGGGCATGGCGGGTGAGCTCTCTCGAGGGGGGTATGGGGCAAGTTCCTCAAGCCGAAAAGGTGTGTGCTTCGCAGGGAGAGGGGGCCGAGCGCACGGTCGCTATGACTGTCTCATGGTAGCGCCTGTCTTTCTCATTGACAGGAGCTATCTTTTGCAACTTGCCAATGAGGTTGATGCACGCCCGGCGATAGTCGGGCATGTGCTGCAAGCACACTGCTTTGAACTCGGCATGCGGCACCACCAACAGCCTGCACAGGCTCGTGGTTGACACGTCGTATTTCTGAAGGTGGCGCAGAGAATGGCAGGCATTACGTTAGGACTGGCGAGTCGAAACGCACCAGCTGACAGATGCCTGGCACATCCAAAAGGGGGCAGATGCATGCATGCGGACGGAACGTTACCTGGGGCACTGTGGCCAAGATCCCCTTGTCCCCGAACGAGCACCCCTGGTTTATCGCCCTGACCACGTTGCCCTCACGGTCCCGAATCACCAGCGAGCCGGAGATCACAATGTGCCAGTTGTAGGAACGCTCTCCCGCGCTTGTAACCACCGTGTTGGCCTGGAAGAAGCTCATGGTGGCGGTATGGCAGATGGAGTTGATGAAGTCTTCTGAGCAGCCCTGCCAGATGAGAATACACTTTTCAAATCTGTCACAGTACGACAATGATAGAATTCGCCACAGACTAATACGCTGTTCCGATTCCATACACGATATCAGAATCTGCCATGGGGATGGCTTGAAACACAGCTGCAGCCAAAAGTTCAGACATTCGCATGACGTGGCGCACCTTCAGAAGGACTGCGCGCCTGATGCTCCTCCGATACAAGTGGATCAGGATGCGGTTGCGGATGTAAGCAGGGCAATGCACCAGGGCGCGGTCCGTTTGGCTCGCCAGGTCCTGGTTGGTCTCCAGGTGCTGGATTGCCAGATGCTTCAGCTCGTCCGGGACATTCTGTACACAGGGGGGCGCCCGTGTCAGCCAGACCGGCCTCACCCACGCGCGCCCCTGCATGATAATGCGTGCATGGCGCAAAATCTGAGCGCCGAGCGCACATGCCAAATGAGAACTTGTGCAGACTTGCCTTTGTTTGCATGTACTCCATGACTTCATCCACTATGGCCCGGTACCGCAGTACATCGTTGTCTGCTTTGGTGGTCAGCATCGTGAGGTTGGCGATAACGTACGCTCCCATGCCCATGTTGATGATCTACCAGACGGGGGTGAGGGGCAGGAGTTAGATAATGCATCACATGGGCATAGCTAATGATGTCATGATGCGGTGGACGTGGAGGGCGCAACCTACCATCACAAGCAGAGTGAATGTTTGCTCAGCCTCATTCACGGGATGGATGTCTCCGTAGCCTACGGTCGTGAAGGTAGTGACTGCCCAGTACAGGGAGACCAGGTATTGCCGCCATGGTTGCTGCATAATCGCCAAAGTGGGGAGATGGCCTCCTCAGATGCACACGCGTACAAGGCCTCCTATTATATCAAGCGCTCCTGGACCCCCCCCCCCCCCTCCTCCCCCGGTCCCGCACACGCATGAGCAGCGGCGCAGGGTTCTCAGCAATGAGGGTGTGCGTACCCCAGCCATGTTGTCAATGATACCAAACTCATGCACCCAGCCGTGTGGGGCCTGCACCGCTCCAACGAACCAAAACAAACAGGCCTCGGTGTGCATGATCACTGCCGCCATTGTGAGCAGCTTCCCGAGGATCACCATATCGTAGTTCATGGATATCTGCACCATCATCATCATCATCATCATCATCATCATCATCAGAACCAACAATGTTTTAGAGCGCATATGGCATGACAAAGTTCTCTGGCAGCTGGCTGCTCCCCAGGAAGCAACAAGG
Organism: Tetraselmis striata; assembly: GCA_006384855.1. Taxonomy (NCBI): domain Eukaryota; kingdom Viridiplantae; phylum Chlorophyta; class Chlorodendrophyceae; order Chlorodendrales; family Chlorodendraceae; genus Tetraselmis; species Tetraselmis striata. The sequence goes on from VCJN01000990.1 coordinate 100,620, forward strand.
GGCTGGCGGGCAGGGCGGAAGTGCTCCCACCTTCTTTTCAAGCTTTGCCTGCAACATGAACAGCCGGCGGACTCGCAGGACCCGTGTGAAGGCCGCAAGCGAGGCATACGGGCTTCCGGGGTAGGCAAGGTCGCATACCCTGGCAAAGTGTGCGTGCGTGCGTTTGGGGAGGGGGATAAGGGGGTCACAAATCCTGAGAGAACACATACATATATACGCTCACACACCTAAAATTAAGGCTACAGCCAGCTACTCAACTGGGGCCAGGTGATTCCCTTAAGCCACGCTGAGGCCTGAGTGCTAGGTGCGTCTAACCACACCATGCAATACACACGCACGCGCGCACACGCGCGCACATTACACTGCATGTCCATATCAGGGTCACGAGTCGCAGTCGCAGTCTGAGACACACCTGTCAAATGGGACCGCCGCGGAGAGATCAATCCAGAAATGGAAGCTCAAGTAGCGCAAGGCGATCTCCTTGCGGTTGGTCACCATTTGGCCATGAACGGACACGGGAGTGCAGAACGAGAGAAGAACGTCCGCCAAGAAGAAGAAATCTACTGCCCACACCATCGCATTCATGACAGCTGGTCGGCTGTCATAGTAGGCGACGGAGAAGGGAACCTGCGCGGGATTGAGAGCCGAGAATTACGACTCGGAGTTATACGTTTGACAAATGGAATAATTTGCAGATGTAGGCAATATAAAACAACATCGGGCTGTGGCTGGCGGCTCTCGCATCGATTCACCTGAAACAGGTTCCAGTAGGTTAGGAGGACGCTCAGCTGCCACCAGAGCCAGACATACTTATTGTTCGGGTTGAACAGCATAGCATTTCCCTGAAGCCACAGTCCCCGTGCCTGTTGCTCGACTCTTCCCTCTGCGGCCAACTCGCCCTTCTCGTCTTCCTCGCCGCCCACTAGGCTTCTCTCGACCGCCCCGTCGGCAGGTTCTCGTCCACCTCGGGACACTTGCTTGCTGAAGCTTGTTATGTAGTGCTAGATATGATACAGCCGTAATGGTGTGGCCGGCAGCATGGGGCACACGAGTCGGGTTCAGTAGGTGCATTAGACCACCCAGCCACCCATGAGTGATTTCCTTAGATTGCGCGACTAGGTTCATTAAGGGGCGACGAGGGGCCTCTATTACTGCCAGCGTTACAAAGCGGCGAACAGCGAAGCTGGCACAAAGATCACCGCCACTTCCCAAGACTGCGGATACGACTGATGGCAAGGGGGCAAGGAAGGGGTTATCGACTCACGCTGGTAATGCGGGAAACCCGGCTGAGGGTTTTGTAGGCCCGCGCTGCTAGGGGCGGTGGCAGGCTGACATTGTCGTCCGTCGACTCGTTCCGCTCAAGGCGAAATATGAAGGACGAGACGCGGCTCCGCGGTCTCGCACCGACCAGGGCACGTTTCGCAGGCACGGATGTGCTACCCGAATCGTTCGTGACCAGCGATGTAAGCACCAGACTATTCTCGGAATCCATCCTAACAACATGCGCGGGCCAGGAGGGACGCTGAGGACTTCGTGCTATGGCGTGCGCTGCGAAGGCTGGCGGGGCCACGGAGTTGTCCTCTTGCTGAGCACTTAGGATGATGGATACGACGACGTGTGATACGAGTACGATCCACGGGTAGTAGCGCGTAGATCTACTGGTGCTCGCATTACTGAGGATGAACGTACCCCGATGTAATATACCCGTACTCGTTATACGAGTAGCGGCGGCGCGCAATAGTACATAATATGTGTAACAGTACAGCAGTCGCTCTAGTCGATATTATCATCGTCATCTGCTTCCGGTCGTACGGCGGATACCCGTAGCGACTGTCGTGTACCCGTGCACCCCGCCGCCGCCGCCGAAGCCTCAGAATTTTTGGCAAGTTGCAACACTCCGGGGGTACAGGTACCTGTAGATGGCAGTGCAAAAATCGATTCCGAATGCATTACGAGAAAAGCACGTACTGACGGATATTTTATTTACCACTTTGCTTATTGCAAAGTAATTGAATTTCAAAACAACTAAAGGGTTTCTGTCGGATACACGTTGATAACGCGTTGTCGAAATATTCGCCCGCAGCCGCAGATAATCGTATGGGTATGGATATGGTATGGTATGGGTATGAATCTGAGGCTGCGTCGCGCGTATTCGGTAACATCGTATTTTTGTTACATATGAGTTAGCTGCTGCAAAAGGCGATCAGGAAACCACCCGAAAAGGCAATAGGAAACGTCCACTACAGCAATTGATGCGCGGTGGAAGCAGCACCAGAAGAGGGTGCGGAATGAGCACGGGCAGACGCATCAGACTTGGCCTTCGTCTCACATTCGTCTCATATTCGCACGTAGCCGCCGTCCATCCGTTTACTTCCAATTTCTACGGACGGAGATCTGCGCACGACCTTGCGAGGCGTGGATATGATCTAACTAAACGTGTGTATGGGGTTTCCCAACAAGTTAACTTTCCTAGTGCAACCCGTACGGTCTGTTGCTAGTGGTTTTAACCGGTTAGGCTACCTAGAAAAAATGGGTTTCATTACGGGCTGCCCCACCATTGCCCGCGAGCCCTACCCTCCCGGCCGGGGAGCTACGTATCATAACCACAAGCAGCAGGTCTGCCATCTTCCAGCTCGCTGTCTTCGGCATAGGCTTGTGCGCGTACTTGTTCGCGCGAGGGTCGCAGAGACTAATAAAACAAGTCCGCACCGAGGTTCGGTCCCTTTCTCCAGTAGTGAGTTGTCGTGCCGCGCACATGCGTTACATCATCAATAAGCGATAGAGCCCCTCGGTAGTGTGATTTCCCCTACTCGTGCGCCCGAAATAAGTACTATGCGCATGCGCCTCGATCGAAGTTCCTAACCGCTCGGCGCAAGACTCCTTCTACAACTCAAGACATCTTCGCCTTCGTTTGGCCGGCACGCCTGCCGACTGCTCACGCTCGAAGTCGTAAACGAACCGCGTGTAAACTGATAAAAACCAGACTCGATTGCATGTTGAAATGATCTAAACGTGTTTATGGGGTTTCCCAGCAATTTAACTGAGTGTCCTAGCTAGAGTCCTAGCTTAGGGCGACCCGTGCGGTGTGTTGGTGGTTTTAACCGGCTAGCTTTCCGGTACCATCGGGGTTTAGTATGGGTTGCCCCAACATCGTCCGCGAGCCCTGCGCTCCCGGCCGGGGAGGTACTTAGGACAACCAGCAGCAGCTGGCCTGCCATCTTCCAGCTCGCTGCCTTCGGCAGCGCCCTCCCGTTTCCGCCTCCGCCCTGCGGGCTCCTCCTCAGATTTCCCCCCCTTCGTTGAACCTTCGTGGCCAAAAAAATGGCGCCTTTCCGTGTAAAATAGCCTCCGTACCCTTTTTCACAAAACCTGACTCGATTGCATGTTAGAATCATCAAATCTGCGGATGGCCACGCGAGACGCAGACGCAGACGCAAACGCAAACGATGTTGTGTACTTTGCACGCTCAATATTTCAAAACGGGGCGTCACGGCAAGGCGGCCCGCTCGCTTGCCGTGCCCAACACCGCCGGTCATCGCGCAGATGCCTCGTTCAAACTTTTGAAATAACATCGAGCAGCCCGACCCGCAGTCAACCCCCCCCCCCCCCCCCCCCCCCCCCCCCCCGCGGCCCGTGGCAGTCCCCGCCGCAGCCGAGGGCGGCTGATCCGTGGCGCAATCGGCGCGAACTCGCTCGTCAAAGAAGATCGCGACCGAGAGGATGGGCCTCGCCGAGGACAATAGTCAAAGTACCATTGCGTCCTCTCACGCTTCCGACGCGAGGCTGCCATGCCAGGTTCGTCGCCGTAGCGCGGTGCCGCCCTCCGGCGCGAGCGATGGCGGCGGTTGGGTTGGTTTGATTACATGATGGCGTTGGCGGCCCGTCATGCGCCTCTTCATCACCAACGTAACGGGCGCCACTCCCGCCGTCATGGCGGTCACAGCGGCGGCTCCACCATCACTCGCGAGCTTAGAGAACACGGCCATGGTAGGGCGGACGGGTCTTTATTAGCTCATGGGGAGACGTGTGGGACGTGCATGGATGATGTTGGCGGGCAAATGCTTGCCGCCGGCTTCGAGCGGCTGGGAAGTGTGAAACGGCGCCAATGCGACGCCTCTTGAAGGTACTGACGATACCATTACGAGTAACGGCTGTGCGGCTGCGGCCGAATATGACAACAGCAAGATGCGTCCCGGGTCGCGCGCAACCGCATATCGCCCGAATGTGCGGATTCTGTACGGGCAGCCCGTATGAGTACATGTTTGAAAATCTGCGCGGCCATGCGCGAAAACGAAAACTAGCCTTACACCGTTTTATTTATCATATTCGCACGTATTTGATGTAGTAGACCTCCAATTTCTACGGATCGAGATCTGCGCACGGCCTCGCGAGGTGCAAATATCATGAAACCTGCGGATATCCTCGCGAGCTGCACGCGCAGACACGGACGATATGTTCTGTACTTTGCGCAATGTGTATTTCAAAACGGCGGGGCGTCACCGCAAGGCTCGCCCACGGTGCCCATCACCGCCGGCCATCGCGCAGATGCCTCGTCCAAACTTTTGAAATAGCAGCGAGCAATCCGACCCGCAGTCAACACCCCCCTCCCCCCCCCGCAGCCGAGGGCGGCTGGCGATCCGTGGCGCAGTATCGGCGCGTCGAACTCGCTCGTTAAAGAGGATCGCGCCCGAGACGGTAGATAGGCCCCGCCGAGGACATCGAAGCACCGCCGCCTCATTTTGCGCTTGCAGCCGTAGGCTGCCATGCCAGGCTCGTCGCCATAGCGAGGAGCCGCCCTCCGGCGCGAGCCATGGCAGCGGTTGGTTTGGCCGCGCTCAAGCTCAACGTTGATCTCATGGCGCTGGTGGGCGCCCCCTTGCGCCTCTTCATCACTAACGCAACGGCAGCCAATCCCGCCGTCACTAGCCTCCCGGACCGTCTTGTAATTATACCGCAAAGGCACGTAGTAATCGCGATTTTTCCGGGGAATGGGCGTGTAATCACTGTATCTACCGTGTAATCGCCACTTTTTGCCAGGCTCGGTAGTTGCAATGACGTATATATCCGACTCGCCCGCGTTCCACAATGTGCTACTAGTAGCATGTTGTGACATCCCCATAGTACATTGGACCCACATCGCGCCTCACGCGGCTACCCATAATCGTTGGGACTTTTGCCACACTGTACTTTAACGCCTCACAAGCTCCGTGATGAGGCGACGGTCAACGGTACGGTAGATCTCAAGCCGGCTAAATTGCGCGGACAATTTACCATACATCGCATCGGCGCCGGAGCGCCAGTGACTGCGCCCCCAACCCCAAGCTCAACGTTGATCTCATGATGGCGCTGGCGGGCCCTCATACGCCTTTTCATCACCAACGCAACGGCCGCCACTCCCGCCGTCATGTCGGTAATCATAGCGGTGGCTCCAACATCACTCGTGAGCTTCGAGAAGATGGCCATGTATGGTAGGGCGCTGGACGGGCCTTAGCCCATGGGGAGACGTGTGGGACGTGCATGGATCAGGTTGGCGGGCAGATGCTTGCCGGCTTCGGGCAGTTGGGAAGTGTGAAATGGCGCCAATGCGACGCCTCTTGAAAGTACTGACGATACTAGTACGAGTAACGGATGTGCGGCTGCGGCCGCATATGATAACAATATATGCGGTTCCCCTACCCACCCGCTGCATGGGTGGACCCGGCGACCGTCCTTGGCCCTCTGAATCGCGAGCCTTATTCCCTCCGCTTCCATCCCCGGCTGGGGAATGATGGGGGCGGGGCTCGTGCACTGGTGGGGCCTTGGTAGCCTTGGCCCCGCCCGCCCGTGCTGCCATATTGCCACGGAGGAGCAGTGCGAGCTGGACACCGGCGTCTTATGTCGTTGCTGGTCCGGCGAGCTTTTCGTTCGTTGTTCGTTGAGCCCCCTATATTTTCCTGTTATGTCGGCGCCTCCACCTCACATTCGGCCTAGTGCCACTATTGGAGTGGCTTAGGATGTTGTGATGGAGAGGGAGTTCTACGTTCAATCGATGGAAGGGGACGCGACAGAGCCGGCGCCGGCGGATTTGGCGCTGATACGATGGGCCAACGTCAATTACCCGCCCTTGGCGCCCGGTTCTAGGTTCAACCCCTCCATTTCCGCTCCTTGTTGCGAGACCGCTTCGAAGCGCCTTTTCTGTCGGCGCCTCCACCTCGCATTCGGCCCAGTGCCGCTATTGGAGTGGGCGGCGGCCCGGGATTACAATGTACTGCTAGGGAGAGCGCCCCTACTACGTAAGCGGCGGCTGGCGGGCGGCAATGCCTGGTCACTCGGTGGCTGTCATGGCGATTCCCGCCTCTGCTGGTGGCCTGTAGCTGGATTTCCTTCTGGATTTCCTTCTGGATTTCTTGAATGTTGCAACTAGCGCATGTAATCACACTCAAAACAGTATGCGTCCCGGGTCGCGCGCAGCCGCAGCCCGCCGCCTTAGACCGCCTGAATGTGCGGACGAATCCGTACGGGCAGCCCGTACGTAGACATATATCGGATAATCTGCGGCTGGTGCGCGCACGCTGCGCAAGAATTCTACGAAAACTAGCCTAAATAAAACTGGCTGCGCGAGAGCGGGCGGGAACATGTAGAACCCTCGACATAGAATGCTTGGCTCGAGTAAGCCAGCAAGCCCTATCAAAAACACGCAACCATAGCATCGTTCATACCTCCGCTGCTGTTCATGCCTGCGCTCACCTCCTGTCTGCGGCCCGCATACGCTGGCCAAGCAGAACCGACACACCTGACGCCGTGCTGTGCCGTGCGCGGCCCCTAGCCAGCGCAGCCGGCCGACATGGCGCCCCCGAGCGACGGCATGCCGCGATACACGGGCAAGCCGAGCGGCCGATCGATGTTCGGGCACCAGGCCGACGGCCGCAAGCAGACGTTCCCAGCGTACAGTGTACCGGTGGGAACTAGGGACACCCGGGAGAAGGTGTTTCTGACGCCCGAACACGTGAAGGTCCGTCCCCCCCCCCTCCTGAGTGAGCGCCTACACTAATGGCCTCGGAGACTCCCACAGCCATCCAGACCTAATTTGTCTCGCTGCTCCAGAATAAAGCAGTCCAGCTGCTTGAAAGCATGTTTGATGCTGTAGATTACTATACTATTGCACTGCAGTTCAGATATCGGGAGATGGGACAGAAGAAGTGAAGGGGGGAACTCTAACGTTGCTGGAGGGAGCGCTCGGATATTACATGCGCCATGATTATTGGCGTTTCGATGACTGCAACGTTCGCCCCCCACGCAGACAGATAAGCTCTGCACCACGGGGCCAGGCCCGATCTACCAGACCCCCATCGCCATCGGGAAGCAGGTGTCGTCCAGGAACCAGACGCTGCCCTCCTACTCGCTGCCCAGGGATGCGCGCATGCAGGTGCGGCCAGGCCCAGCTGCGCCAAAGCTACAACTAGCATCCGCTATCTACCGCCGTGCCCCGTATGATGCTCATGTGTCCCTGTGTGCGTGTGCCATAGACAAAGCCGCACTTTGCTCCTGGCCCGGGGAACTACGAAATGACGTCATCGCTTGGCAAGCAGACGCTGCACACCAAGCGATCCTGCTCGCAAACCATCATGGGCAAGAGCACCTTCCAGCAGATGGTAGGCCACCCAGATTGCCAAGCGGCTGTCTATCGAAAGAATATCTGCAGCTGCTGCTCCTGCATGACATGAGGGCCCCTGCTGACCTGTTGACGCGCCCCTGTCGGCGATTCTAGGAGAAGCAGTTTCAGTCGCCTGGGCACATGACCATGGATCTGCTGCGCCACTCGGCCCCTGTCGGCGCGTACGATATTGGATCAACCCTGGGAAAGCAGGCAAGCAGTAGGAACCAGAGCGTAAGCCCCCCCCCTTTCTCCCCATGGACATGTGAGTCGTATCTTTCCCTTCACTCGCTCGATTCAGCCCAACGCGCCCCCTCCTGCACGGGCTCATGCCCCATGCATGAAGCTTCTGTACGATCGTTAGCTGAGCCTGTGGCATTGTCCCGGTGCAGCTGCCATCCTACTCATTTGGGGCCTCCAAGACTTCAAGGTTCAGGTACCATGCCGAGACGCTGCCGGCTGCTGCCTAGTACAGTTGAAATGCACCAAACGCCCGTCCATGTGCCCACAACTGGCTCCCTCACGGCCGTTCACCCGCCGCAGGTCGAAACAGGAGGAATTCGCATCGCAAATGCCAGGACCGGGGTCGCACTCTACCTACTACTCGGTGCGCCTCCGTGGCCCGACTTGTCAATAAAGTGGCACGACCCCGTGCCTATAGGGAGACCATGCGCGCTGACGGGCGATGGCTTTGCGCGGCTGTCCAGATGGGGAAGCAAGCCAAGTCGCAGTTTGCGACGGCTCCAAAGTCTTCGTTTGGCTCATCCACACGTGACATCGAGGGCAAGCGGTTCCTGACCGCCGGCCACAACTCTGTGCGCCTGGGCCGCGCCGGAGAGCCCGCAGGATACGTGCGTACCTTTATTTCATCCAGCTTACATAGTGTCAACATCATGTACCCTACGTCCTATCTCATGGCGCTGATGATGTGTGGCCCCGTTCGCATTCCTCCCTTCCCCCGTTGCATGTGCTCTTGCGCGATGCAGGACCCCAAAATGCACGCCTCGATAGGCAAGCAGGTCAGCAGCATGCGCCGCACCGGCGCCTCGTCCGGGTGAGTGGACCTAATACCCCACCACCCTAAACCCCATGCGGTTTGCCGAGCGGCTGCTGACGGCTACGCAGGGATGCGGAACGCCAGCCGTACGGCTCAAATGATGGTGTTGCTCTCCAGGTTTGGGACCGCAAAGAAGATGCACACCCGCGTGGAGTACACGCCTGGGCCTGGCGCATACGACAACTAGCGACATGATCCCCCGCAGTTGCCAGGCAGATGCCGCAACCCGCGCGCGCTGTGCAAGCGCGCACAAGGCTTCCCCTGTTGTGCGGTCTGCCCCTTCATGCGGCCCGGCTCGTGGGGTTGTGACAATAAGTAGACGTGGGGCAGCGGCAAAAGCGTCCAGCCAGGATGTCGATGCTGTGGAGATGCTGCCTGCAGCTCGCTTGACCATCCAGCAATAATGGCGGCGTTGGGCACCGAAGCAGTGAACTGCTCGGCAGGTGGCAATCCCTATTTAATCCCGATCACACTAGCTCCAGGAGATATGACGGGCCTGCTTGCCCCCGTGGGTGGGTGGGTGGGTGGGTGGGTGCTACTGCAGGCATATGCTCAATCAGTCCCCGGGTCTGCCGTCACGAGGGAGGGAACCCCCGCCTCCATGTCGAGGCCTGGCCGATCCTGTCTCGTGCGCCCGGTAGCCATGCATTCATCATCGTCGGTGGTTTTCAAATAGAGCGCGCAGCTGCGATAGCCAATGACAGCAGGCAGAGGGAGCGGTTTCGTCGCGTTGATTCCCTCCTCGACGTGGTGCCTTTTTCCCGAGCGGGCGTGCTATGCGAACATGCGCACAGGGCAGGGAGTAACTGCCGTCTCAATTGACGAGCCAGGGCAACTGTGAAAATACTGATGTCACGCTTAATCATCGGGGTGACACATATGTACACCGGTGATGGGTTTTGTTACACAAGGTATAGTTGGACAAAGGCAAAGTACTACTACAACTGGTGGGGCGGCAGGCAGGGGGGGGGGGGCATACGTATCACCAGTCCTGGCCCCGAGCGTATAGCAGCCTGGTACTGTACAACTCATCGATTCTAAATACTGCTTGTTTATCTTTGATGATTTTGAAACCCCGCTTGCAAGTGAGAGCGATTGAAATGATACATACTTCAATTTAAATTTCATACAGACGGATGTGTACAGGAGGTGCAATCTATGCTACACGGTATTCTAAAATAAAAACCATCCCGGCCGCCGGTGTCCCGTACCATCAGTAGGGTATATATAGTATATATCAGCAGGGTACAGGTACCGGTACCGTACACCGGTGCCTGCTTGTAGGGCCACGCCGCTGATGCCCTTTGCTCGCATCGTTCTGAATTATGGAATTTAGAAAGGCGAGCATGTTTTTTGTTTTTTTCGCCCCCGAGACAGGACGGCGAGCATGGTGTTGGGGTCGTGATTATATTTGTACTGCCGTCGATCTAGTTTGGTCCCCTTGCATCGCACGGCTCAACAGTGCCGACGTGTTCGCCGCGCGGAGGGCGCGAAGTACCCGCGAAGACTGTAGTGCCCACCCCTGCGCGCGCCGCCGGGCGCGGGCGCCGGCGTTCAGTCCGAGTGGCGGCGGCGCGGGCGGAGGCCGTCCGTGCCAGACCCTGACGCCTGGCTCATACACCCCGGCGACCAGCGAGCTAGCCAGCCAGGATCCGGACGATCCCTTCGCAGCCGCGGCAGTTTCCGGGCAGACCCGGAGTTGCGGTTCAAGATGTCGCGCAACGATGTGCGCTTCTACGAGCAGAAGTTCCCGGAGGTGGACGACGTGGTGATGGTGCAGGTGAAGAGCATTGCGGAGATGGGCGCGTACGTCAGCCTGCTGGAGTACAACGGCATCGAGGGCATGATCTTGCTGTCCGAGCTCAGTCGGCGCCGCATTCGCTCCATCACGAAGCTCATCAAGGTGCGGCAGAGAGGAGGGAGGGAGGGTGGCAGCGCTGGTGCCGAGCGGGACTCTGAAGGGGGGGGGGGGGGGGGCGCTGAATAAGGCAGCACCGGCGCGGCGGGGCGATCTGGCGGGCGAGGACATACCGGAGCCCGTCGAGGGGGGGGACATACCGGAGCCCGCGCCTACAACGCGAGAAACGGCGGGGGCTCGGGGTGGCACCTGGCGCTGGCGCGGAGGCAGGAGGGTGTGGGGGAGGGGGGGGGGGGGGGGGGGGGGGATCCAGGAGGGAGGGGGGTGTCGCACTCTGTCTGCACCCTGTCTGCACCCTGTCTGCTGCCGCAGCTCCAGCCAGTTCCCGCGCCTGCTCCCCGCCACTGCTTTCCTCCGCTGTATCCACTTCGTCCCTACCTCCACAATGACTACCTGCAGCCCCGCCCCGCCTCCCCGCAAGGCCATGGCACCTCCCCCCCGCCCCCCCCCCCCCCCCCCCCCCCGCGTTCTCTCCCGTTTTCGCCCCCCCTCCCTCTGTTTGCCTCATTTTACCCCTCAAATCCTCCTGCAGCGGCGCGATGCCCCCCACACCGCAGCACCATGCCTCCCACACCACTACTTATACCCACTCTCAGCCCTCACTTCACACCCTGCCGCCATCTATATGCATTCATTCCTGAGCATATTGCAGAGCGTCGTCTGCCGGGCTGCCTTACGTGACTAGCCAACCTCCCCCCCCCCCCCCCCCCCCCTTCACACCCCTACCTACCCGTCTGTGCACATACACAAACAACAAACCCCTCTGCCTCTGCGCAACCGGCGCACGAATCTCCCCTCTCTGTCCTCACTCCTCGCAACTAGCCCGGCCTTCTGCGGACGCAATATGTGCGCCCCTCTCGCCCGGAGAATGGGGGGAGGAGGTGTGTGTGTGTGTGTGTGTGTTTGGGGGGGGGGGGGGGGGGGGTTTGTCTGTGTCTCTGTGTGTGTTTGGTTGGCCGGGGGGGGGGGGGGGGGGTGGACTGCTGTTCCGGGCCGCAATGGGCAGCAGCGTTTGAGTTGCTTTGGGAAGGTGTGTGCGCGCGCGGATGAGGTGTGCAGCGCTGTGGGAATGACAAGGCTCCCCCCCTCGGCAGCCCACGCGCGCTGTGTCGGGGCTGCAGTCTGAGACACTGGGCAGCGTGGTCCACCTTGGGCTACGGCACCCAGATGCTCCTCCGCCTATTCCGGCGCAGTGACAGGTGCAAATGTGTGTATGTAATTGCGCACACCCCTGTGCGTGTGTGATGGTGTGCTTGGGTGTGCATATCACAGACGCGTGTGCCCGCCCACGCGGGCTTTCAGGAGAGATGTCTCTGTCGATAGAAGAAAAGACAGGGAGGCGGGGGCTTTAGACATTGGCAGCGAGGGTGGGCTGATGCGGTGGTGTTCTGTCTGTGTCACGCATGCCTTGCGCGGCTGACCGGCTGCCGTGCGTGCGTGCTCGCCCCGCCAGGTGGGGCGCCAGGAGCCGGTGATGGTGCTGCGCGTGGACAAGGAGAAGGGGTACATCGACCTGTCCAAGCGGCGCGTGAGCCCGGAGGACCTGAAGGCCTGCGACGAGAAGTTCAACAAGAGCAAGATGGTGCACTCCATCGTGCGCCACACGGCGGAGACGACGGGCACCAACCTGGAGGAGCTGCAGGAGAAGGTCACCTGGCCGCTGTACAAGCAGTACGGCCACGCGTTTGAGGCGTTCAAGCAGGTGTGCGCGGACCCGGGCGCCGTGTTCGGCAGCCTCACCAACGCGGACGGCAGCGCCATCGACGTGCTGACGCCGGAGGTGGTGGACTCGCTGGTGAAGAACATCCGGCGCCGCATGACGCCGCAGCCGCTCAAGATCCGCGCCGACGTGGAGATGACGTGCTTCAACTACGACGGCGTGCTGCACATCCAGAAGGCCATGCGCGACGCGGAGGCGGTCGGCAGCGAGGAGTGCCCCGTGAAGATGAAGCTCGTGGCGCCGCCGCTGTACGTGCTGACCACGCAGACGCTGGACAAGGACGCGGGCGTGGCGGTGCTGGTGAAGGCGTGCGAGACCTGCCAGGCCAGCATCGAGGGCGCCAAGGGGCGGCTGATCATCAAGGAGGCCGCGCGCGCGGTGAGCGACCGCGACGACCGCCTGCTCACGGAGCAGCTCGAGCAGCTGGAGGCCGCCAACCGCGAGGTCGGCGGCGACGACGACAGCGACGCGGAGGAGGACGAGGGCATGGGCAGCGCCGGGGTGGAGGGCGCCGGCCTCACCGACGTGTAGGCCTCCCCCCGCCCTACCCCCCGCCAAGAGCCGCACAGCCCCGCCCCACCCCCCACTGGGGGCCACCCCGGCGTGTGTCCTAGCTAGAGCCAGGAGGACACCGGCACCACACTGCCTGCTAGTTTGCCCCCCCCCTTTCCCCTGTTCCCCGCTTAAAATCCTTTGCCGCGATGTAACTCCCGAATCGGCGCGCTCCACGTGCTGCCCTTCTGGAGCGGTGACACGCCGAGCCCGCCCCACAGCCGTTACCACGCGGAAGACGGCGCCCGCCCGACCGGCGGCCACCATCCTCGTGCCAACGCGGCCGGCCGCCGGCATCCGCCACGCACTCCAACCAACGTGGAGGGCGAAGTGAACCCTGCTGACATGAACGAAATCACCAAGATGACACCAGCGTGCCACATTTCCCGTATCAATGTTAGGGTTGCTGGGAAGGTTCCGAAGCCGCGTCTTGCCCCCCCCCCCTAGGTAGTCATCCGGCTCGTCCGGTCAGTACCATACCTAGAACCCTGGGGCAAAGTGGTCCGACCCCGTATTCGGTGCTGACTGCTTCTTTTTTTCTTCTGGTGGCTTGGATAGTATTGCACGGGTGTTTCGCTTCAGTCGCTAACTAATTGTTGATGACAGGCCGGGGGCCCTTATTCAGCGAGGCCCGGGCCTCAGAGCCGGGCGCGTTTAACCAGCATACCATACCATGTCAATATAATACGCTGTCAATGAACCTGTAGCATGTACACCATGCCACAAAAGTGTGCATGCTTTTTTATGGGTGTGATTTCTCCCCGGGCGCTTCGAGTCGCCGGTAACCCCATGCAAAACCTATGCCGCCGTTGCGGGGAGGACTCATTGCGGGGAGACTCGTGAAAGGGGCGTGCGCAGGGCGTGCTAGGGTCCATGCGGCGGCGTGCGGAGCACCTGTCATGCGGCAATGTCAATGGTGTAACATGTGTCGGACGACGGCGGGGCTGTGGCCGGCTTGAGCGCACGGCACGCCGGCATTTGAAGGTAAACAGCCGTGTTTTGTTTCTCCCATGGTCGTCGAGATACATGCGCTAGAGACCTACCCCAGAAGCGAGAGGCACCAAGTACTGTTCCAGGGTACATGTCCAGGGTATAGATAGGGTTCAGGGGGTGGCGGGGGGAAAGGAGGGGAAAGGGAAGGGGGTTCAGCCGCAAACTACACGCAACAGGCGGAATGGTCACGTGAAAAAGTTTTCCCACCCTCCTGGTGCCGCGCGAACCTACCGCTAGATGGCGTGTGGCTGTCGCTGCAGGCAGGGGCAGTGATTACACGGGCGCCGGGAAACACGTGACGCGCATTCGGCCACGACTCCAGCAGGGGAACCACCAGTACACGGCGGGCCATCCACTGCGGCGCGGTGTCGGTCAGCGCGGCAGCATCGCATGTCGCTCCGGGGTGTTGCGGCCTCAAAACATGCGCATCTCCATCATGCCCTCCTTCCGGCTCGGCGAGTACCACGCCGCCAGGCGAGCCGCCCCGCGCAGGCCCGGGACCATCACGTCCGCGCCGTAGACAGCCTAGACGCGACCATGAGTCGATGCAGACGGGGGCGGGCGGGCGGGCGGGCGGTGGGGGGGCGGTGGGGGAGGGGGAAGTCGGCAATGACAAGTCAGCTCCCCCCCCCCTCCCCCCCCCCCGCCCCCCCAACACACACACACACACACACACACACACACACACACACACACACACCTCTGTGCGCCAAACCAGGCATCTGCGTTGACCCAAAGTTATATGTGCAGCTGCGGATGGGGGTAGGGTTTATCCAGGGCGGGTGGCCGGGGCGCGCACCGTCATGTCGACCCGCTTCCCGGCCTCGTCCGCAGCCGGGGAGAACTGCAGGTCGGCTCTCGCCCGCAGCGGCCCAATCACCTGGGCGGGCGGCACACGGAGAACCACAACTCAGCTTTGGGGCTTAGGGCGAAAAGGTAGCAACGCCGTAATATGCCAGAGGGGGGGAGGGGGTCGAGGATGGGGCAGCAGGGGCACTAGCTAAGAGCATCATGTCCTCCTCGGCGGCGGCGGGTGTAGCCCACACTCACTGAGGCGCACCCAACATGGCGCGCGCGGCGCTCTCTACGACGTTCTCAGCTGCCCGCGTTTGACCCCCGAGAATCACGACCGGCAAAGACATGAGTAATGGCACCGCCGCATGTCAATAACGGATGTTGTTTCTATTGTTTGGCGCGGACACCAACTACAGCTAGGCGTTGGGTGATTCCGTCAGCACCGTCTCTCACTACGGGTGAGGACCAGGTTGGTCAGGACTCAGTGGGATGTGGGGTGGTTGTGTCCTGACATAGCTACCTATGACATAAGCGACGTCTTGCCATCAATGGCGCCAGGGCGCGGAACACATACGCACCTGCTGCGCCACGCTGCACGTCAGGCTGCGCTGCAGCCCCTCCCCGCGCGGCCCGGCAGCGAGCGGCAGGATGCCGGGGGCTGGCGCCCCGGGTGTCTCGCTGCTTGGCTCCTCCCGGCCGGCAGCCAGCGCCCTGGGGGATGGGCAGGAGGGTTCCCCGGAAGGGAAAGCGGGGGGGGGGGGGTGGGGGGTGGGGGGGCATCCCGTGAGAGCCGCGTCAGTCATACTGCTGGAGCCGCGATCATAGAGATTCAGAAGCGAGTGCCTCCAAGCAAAAATGCAACTGCGGCCACCGCAATAAGGGAAGAGCCGGATCATGATGTGTACCGACTATGCCCCGGTTTCATCATGGTTACAACCTCCCCCATTTGACATTGGACCGCACAAGAGCGGGGCCGTCACTGCCACACACGTGTGACAACAAGTCTGCGGGCAAGTGTCCGTGTGCTGTGGTGTCCAGTACACCTAGCCACACATCTTAGCACCGGCTCAAACCAGCTCAAACCAGCCAGTAACGGAGGATGGAAGAGGGGGGGGGGGGGGGGGCACCCGGGATTGAGGCCCAGGTCCAGCCTGGCGCCCAGCTCGGTGTGGTCCAGCAGCGCGCGCGTGAAGCGGCCGGCGCGGCCGTAGAGGCTGGCGCTGAAGAAGGGCTGCACCGCGGTCCGCTCTGTCGGGCGGCCGAGGGGCATGCACGCGGCGACGCCCAGGGAGGACGCCGCCTGCGGCGCCCCGGGGTGACACAGAGACATCAGCGGCGACACATGCAGAGCTCGGCGGCCCCCTGCCCCGATTCACGCCATCTTTATGATTCAGGATGCGGCACGGGGCATGGGCGGCCGGGCAGCGCACCTTGATGCGCGCCCCGGACACAAAGGCGGAGAAGGGCGCCGCCTTCCGGGCAGGCGTTTCCGGCTCGGGCGCCGGCGTGCCGTCGCGGTTCACGCCGTACACGCGCTCCAGCATGCTGCCCGTCTGCACCGGGGCGGCCTTGTCGCGCTTCTGCTGACGTAAGGAGGAGGGCGGGGAGTGACAGCCCGGAAGGGGGCGGGCGGGCAGCGGGGGGGGGGGGGGGGGGGGGATATTGTTTTGGCACACTTAGTTATCATTTTGTTGGCACACTTGGTTTATCATTTCTTCCGTGACCAGGATAAATAAATGATATACACACACATATAAAGATAAAGGCCGCATAAGGGCCTCGTAGGCACAGTCTAACTGCGCTATATGTCCTCCACTACCAAAACACCGCACACGCAGCATGAGGCCGCCGCCAGTGGCCCACGGCACGGCCTGGGTCAGTCTGGGTCTGGGTCGGCCTGGGCCTTCCACGGCACGGCATCAGTGCGCTGCCAGCAAAGGGCATCAGTTGTAGTCCCTAGGTTTGCTTTCTTGTGTAGGAGCTTCACCTTGCCACCTTACCTTTCCCCCCTCCTCCCTGGGGTAGTCTCCACGTACCCGCTGAAGACATGAACCCTCCCCCCCCCCCCCCCATAATAAAGAATCCCCATCCGCCGCAGTTGTCGTCCCTCGTTCCGACCCCGGTTGCACGCCGCGGCATAGAGTTGGGGACGGATTTGAGAGAGCGGGAAATTATTGGACGAGTATAGGAACGTCGATGCAATATTCCACTGACTACCAGGCGGCAGCGCACTCAGTGTTCTGGGCCCCTCATTATTAAGACCTGTTCATGCTGCAATGTTATACTGTACCTCTGGGGGAGTTCCACTCGACTTTCCAGCGCTCGCTGGCTGCAGGGCGGCGCGCGCCATTACGCCAGTGTGTGCACCCGGAGGACGGGTGTCGCCGGAGCCGTAGGGAAGGGCGCTGGTGACGAGACTTTTGGGGTTTATCTGATGGGCGTATGAAGTTGCCACCGATTCCGGTATTACGCCGCAATAATGTGGACATGACGCGTCCGGTGGGGCAATGTCTTCTCACCCCGTAGCAGCACTACGGGTGCCGACCCGAACGTAAGAACATTTTCTAAGGAGCGCGCTATGGGTTCTTTTAGTCGGGCTGGCACCGGAGTCATTAGCCCAGGATGCGCGGCAGGATAGGGCAACGATGGTGGGGGAAGGGGGGGGGGTGGGGGGGGGAGGCGGGGGGGGGCAACATACCCTGCGGCCTAGCCGCCAAGAGCCGCGCACGTCCCAGGCCGCCGCCGCCCTCGCGTCCACCTTCGCGTCTTCTCCGGCCGACACCTGGAACCACACAGCGGCGGGGCGTCTCACGCGTCTCGGTGGCGGCCGGAGCTCTCCGCCACCAGGGACAGGCACACAGACACAGACACGCAGACATATGTAATGGGAGTACGGCTGACGGCGCGCGTACTCTGTGACACAAGCCTTAATTCAAGTGGGTGCAGTATGCAAAGCAAGCTATGGGTACGGACGCGGTAATAAGAGCGCAGCGAATCAGAACCTGCCCTGCCAGCCGGCGATCAAATGTCGATATGTTCTATGCTCTTCGCATGATTATACTACTATTACTACTACTATTTTTCTCATTATCAGTTTTCTTATTTCTTCTTATCATTATCATTATAATCTCATTACTATCATCTCATAGGTTGCTGGCAGGCCTAGTATGAGGCTCAACATAACAAGGGTGGTTGGGTACCCTTGTGTACGATAGCTTCGTCTCTGCTTGACCTCTGCCAGCTTGGACGGGTTCTTATGCGCAGTGTTCTTATGGATAATGCGCCGGCGCCCGTGGCTCCGGGCTGACAGGTTGCGCACCTGCTGCCGGATGAGGCCGGCGTGGTAGTGCAGCGAGTGGCCCCGCACGCGGTACTGCGGCTGCGAGCCGGCCTCCACGCTGAAGAGCGAGGCCACCCGCTGCAGCGGCGACCCCGCCCAGCCGGCAAAGTCGTTGTTGAAGGCGGCCAGCGCGTCCAGGCGGTGCCCGGCGCCGTGGAGGCGCAGCCCCGCGCGCAGGGTGGGGTCCTCTGCCGGCGGCTGCCCCTCTGCCGCGGGGGCCTTGCTGGCGGGGACGCGCGGGAGGGCGTGCAGGGAGGGGGCAGTGGCCACCACGGTGACGGACGCGCGCCTGCGTGCGCAACGGGGGACCGACCCGGGCAGGAGACGGGGGGAGGGGGGGCAATGCGTCAAAGGGCCGCGCCAGGGTAGTCCACATAGTCCTGATCAGGGTGGTGCCAAGAGTACCGTCACTCCCTAACCGGGTTTGCGGGTTGCAGAAACCAACGACTAATTTGCGCCACCGGGCCGGAGGTTGTGCCATGCTGTGCCGTGCTACTTTGTGGTGCGATCTGACCGAGTTCCTGATAAATGTACGGGTATCCACCCACCCGTAGTAAGAACCCTGGTTATCACGAGCCGCAAAGCGGGCTTGCAGGCAACCTATCAGAACACTCGCTACAGTTCCGCTATAGCTTTGTCTATTTTTGATCCCTGGCAGGCAGGGCGGGACCTTAAGCGGAGTGTTCCCATTGCCACGTGCGCACCCATAGTCAAAAGGGGGCACAGACAGTTGCGAATCCGAGGCGAGGTGGCGGCTGACCCGGAGTGTGTTTGTCATGCCAACGGGTGTGTGTGTGTGTGTGTGTGTGTGTGTGTGTGTAAGCACACACACGTTGCGCTCTTGGTGGGCGAGGGGCAGCCTCGCACAGCATGACTGAGCCAGCAAGCGCACTGTGGAGGGCCGGGCCGATGGCGAGGGCCTCACACATGATGCACACCCCACAACGATCTTGGCATGGCACAACACATCTCCGCATTGGCCGGCGCAAATGTACACGTGCAGCGCACAGAAGAAGCGCCTCATCCACCTCTGTTCTCCACATACGCCGCTTTGATTTCGGTGCACTGCTCTGCCAAAACACGAGTAACGTGCGCTGCTTTGTGCGGGGTGGGCGCTTGCCTGAGGGGCTGCCAGCGCAGCTGGCCGCAGAGGGCAAAGTTGTCGAGCTTGGCGAGGCGGCCGAGGGAGCTGGCGGAGGCGCCGGTGGCGCGCCACCCGCTGACCGCCTGCTGCGCCCGCCAGCGCCCCGACACCGTCGCCCACCAGGACCGCATGCCCACCTGCACAGCATCGCGCATGGTCACGAGCGCCGCTCAGCACGGCGCGCCAAAGCACAGCTGCTATGCACTTTGCAGATGCCGAGACGGGAACTGAGGGGGAGCATGGTGCTGGGGCAGCAGGGCCACTCACTGAGCCCAGCACGCGGTCCAGCACCAGTCCGCCGTCGCTACCCACGATGCTCGGCATGCACGGAATCTGGTGACAAGGGGCACCGGCGAGTCGGATGCTATCAGCCGATGGGGAGGGGAGTAGCGATGCGCTGATATGCTCATGTGTCGAGCTCAATCCATGCCATGCCAAGCCATGCCATGCCGTACTCATGCCTCCTCCCCTCCCTGCCCTGATGCACCAGCGCATGGCTCAGCTGGGCAGCCTTGTAAAGTGATAATTGCCTAGCCACGATATCTCCCTACTCCAACCACCCAGTAGCAAGGTTCAGTGGCGGCGATCTGGTGCGGGCTGAGGAGGGAAAGGGGATGTGGGGGGGGGAGGGCATCGGTTCTCCCCTTGCTCCGATCCAGTGATAACCGATGGGTAATATTCCGCCTCCCCTCATCCCCCCCCCCCCCCCACCACACCCCCCCAACCCCTTGGGGCTCTCCTCGATCCCAACTCCAGGGTTTAGGGTCCTATATAGCAAAAGCAGGTGCGTCCAATGGCGAATATTGCTGAGTTGCTCCACCCTCGCCACCCCGCCAGCTACTCGGCGGAATGAAATAATGTTGCCGGGCGGGGACGTTGGGCCCCGGGGCAATTGAGGGTGGGGCAATTGGGGGGGGAGGGGGGGGGGGGGGGGGGGGGGCACCATCAGGTTCTGCATCACCACCAGCTGCTGCGCCCGAATCAGCCCGCTCGATGCCACGAGTGTCGCTGGGCGCGGCTGCCAGCCCGGCAAGCTTCGCTCCAGGCCGTCGAGAGCACGCGCGCTGCCGGTCTCCTGACCGCCAACGGCGGCGGCCGCGAGCGGGGCGGTGAAGCCGTCGAAGTCGCGCGGGCTCATGGCGGCGGGCGCTGATTGGGAGGGTACCGGGCTCCGTTACCCCGTGAGGAGGGGGGGGGGGGGGGGGGGATGTGGCAAGCCGCGGCGTGGCAATGCAGACGCTGCGCTTGCCGGTGGTGATATGCGTGGCCATACATATTATCAGTGTCAGGAACAGCATGGCGGCATCACAGCGTGATGCCGGGCGCAGCATTCTTGCCTGGGCGGTGTCGTCCCCGTTAGCTGACGCGCTGATATCGCGCTGGTTGACAGCGCAGCGATGATTCGTGCGGAAAACAAAATAAAAAAAGCTTGCGTGCGTTTCAATATGATGATTAATATAGGTAATCCTTACGACCCGTTTTAGGGTTTGTGGCTACGATATGGAGATACAAATATGTAAGGATGACTCCGCCGGTCGCGCTACTAGCCATTACTCCTGCTGAGCTAGTGCTTTTATACTAATGTGAGCTAAATAATATTGCTAAATCTTTACATATCATTTTTTAATTTCGCGGACATATCTCTTTATTCTGCGTCCAATTAGGGGGCCGGATTCACGGATATTGCCGGCTCCGCTGGGCGCGCCGGCGGCCCGACGCCGCGCGGGCGGCCGTCGCTTGCGCGCAGTCGTTGAGGCGTCCTTGACGGCCATCCGTCGTCAGCATCAAACACTGACCGCCACGCCGCCGCTACTTAGCGGGATTTAGACCAACCGTGGCCTGAGTCATCGCGATCAAGGCTGCTACCGCTTGGTAGCCGTGGCCGGGCCGGAGCCCTACCGACACGCTTTGCCCAGGGCGCGGCTCACAGTAGCCGTTGCTGACGCCGGGGGGCGGAAAAGCAAATAGGCCCGCGGCCCCGGGCGGTCTCTTGCCTCAGCAGCGTCGCGGACTCGCACGCCGGTCTGCGGCCACTTGGGCCCTCCGCGTGGTCGTCTGAGCAGGCCGCTGCGCCATATAAACTTCGGCAAGCCTGACGGGGGCCGCGGCCCCCCCCCTCCCCCCCCCCCCACTTTCTTCCCCTTCCCTCGGTGCCCGACCGCCAGCTTTCCCATTACATAATCTGACGAACGGCGGGAAAAAAGTGACCCGATCAATCTGCGATGGGCGCGCACAAAGTCCACGTGATGCCCGATGAAGCCGGGGGTGACGACATTCCAGAGAGTACGGAAGGCGAGACCGGGAGCCAATCGAGCAAGCTGCAGACGGAGCTTCTGGCGTCAGCGCGGCCGAGCCACTGGACGCGGTGGCCCGAGTTGAGGGAGGGTGAGCGGGCGCAGCGCGTGCGTAACCGCGCCGCCGGCCGGCTGGTCGCCGACGAGCTGTACGTGTCGCACTGCTGGACCGACGCTGCCACCGGCGATGACGTCAAGCGCCGAGCTATCTGCGAACTAAGCCGCGGTCGGACGGTGAGTACCGGGCAAGCGCCTCCCACGCTCACCATCCCTGCGCGCATCGAAAGAAGTCCAACTCAGATAGTGACATGTACAGGTACCGCCCAGGTGCCCGTACTTTTCACATAGAATTCCATATACTATAAATAAAATAGCCAGCAGATAATGAGCAGAATAATAAGTCGTTGAATATCGGGGGCAGGAAACAGAGGCCTGGTTTCGCTGCTTGTGCGTCGTTGGGCGTAGTCGCTTCGGCGCAGTGAACGCCTCGTGTCGGCAACATATGCCGTGGCCAGGCACGTAGTGAATGCCCCCCGGCTGACATTTAGCCGCGCCGGTGTCTCGTCGCAGACCGGCGGCCGAGGCTACACGTACTTCGCCGACTTCCTGGATTGCGGCGCCGAGGGGCGCCCGAGCCCGTGGGGCGCCAGCAATGCCGCCGCCCTTACGGGCGCCTCCAAGTTTGTCGCCTTTGTGAGCGCGGAGTATCTCACCACCTTCTCGTGCCTGCAGGTTCGCCCTCACTGGCCGGTGCTCTCCCTCTCTCTCCCTCTCTCTCCCTCTGTATATATATATATATTTGTTTATATAGGTATATTTATATTTATCAGCGTCAGCATGTGTAAAACGCGCGCACACATACACGCACACGCACATACATACAAAGCAATGCACTACGACCTGAGGGCTTTCTCTGCACCATTGACCCCGAATGTCGTTACAGCATGGTGTGATGCTAGCGCATGGACTGCCATGAAATAATGCCAACCACACCCATAGCTCCCCCCAACAATAAAGCACCTCCACAGACTCTCTCTCTCGTCTGATATTCTTTCCTCCTTCATCCCACCATTCCTCCATCGATGATACCGTATGATTCCTCCATAGATGATACTGTATGATGAATGATTTCTGGCCGCATGTTGACTATGGCGGGTAGGAGGTGGCGCACGCACTCGCGGCCGGGAAAGCGATCGTTCCTGTGGTGCTGGACGCAGCCGCCTGGGACACGCTGCACGCGGGGAGGCCCGCCGCGGAGGCCGCCTGGGCGAGGGGCCCGTCCCTCGCGCAGTTTGCCGGCTCGCCGCTGCTGGGGGGCTCCGCCGGCGGCGATGGCGATAGCGATGGGGGGGAGGAGGGGGGCTGGGAGCGCGATCGCGGCGCCTACGAGCACGCGGACGAGGCGCTGGGCGTCCCGGCGGTGCTGCGGCTGTATGCGGCGCTGGCGGCGGCGGCGCCCGTGGCGGCGCGCCCGGTGGACGTCGCCGGCCGCGGTGAGGAAGCGGTGCTGCGGACCGTCTTTTCTGCGGTGGAAGCCGGCATGGCCAACGAGGTGCGCCCCCAGCGCCGCGGTCCTCCGACCCCCAGCGCATCTGACTGCCCTGCTTGAGGAGAGGGTTCTGTCAGAATGCAACGCGAACATATCATGCAATCTCCGAGTCCGCCACTTCGGGACCCACTGAAACGGCACTGTTTGCATGATGCCCGCGCTTTATTACAGTGAAGGTTTGCCATGCTGCCCCCGCTGCAGACGCTCCTGGCCACCTCGGCGTGCGCCGCACGCAGCTGGGCCGCAGCAGGGCGGGCAAAGTGGGCCCTGCTGAGCTCAGACGAGGCGGGGGCGTGGCGGCTGCTGCTCGCGGCCCTGGACGGCTCCGCGGGCGGCGCGGCATCGCCCGCCACGGGCAAGCCGTCGCCGCTGGCGCGCGAGCACGTCGCCGCCAGCTCCGCCCGCGCCCGCCGGCAGCGCCTGCTGACCACTGCCGCGCTGGCGGCCGCCCTGGGGGCAATGCTGCTTGCGCTGCTGCTGGCGCCAACTGCGGTGGCGCTGCGCTCGCGGCGGTCCGCTGCGGTAGCGGAATCCGCTGCCGCGTCGGAGCTGTCGGCGGTGCAGCGTGCCTACGCCATTGAGCGCGAGCGCGCGGATGCGCTGGCGGAGGCCGCTGAGCGGACGGAGAGACTCGCCGCGGCAGCCGAGGCGGCGGCTGCCGCCGCGGAGGCAGAGGCGACAGCCCGCCGGCGTGAAGCGGTGCTGGGCTTGCTGTACAGCGCCTCGCCGGCGTCCGGCGCGCAGTTACGCGGGCTCTTGGCGGCGGCGGACCTGGCGGCAGGCAGCGGCCCCGTAGCAGAGGGGCGCCTGCGTGCGGCGCTGCCGGCGGCGCTTGACGCGCTGGCGGGCAACCTGGCCGCGGGCAACTGGGCACGGGAGGCGGCGGCGGAGCTTGCACCGCCATCTGTCCGCATCAACGGCCTTGCGTTCCGATCGGATGCGCGCCTGCTGGCCGCCGCCTGTGACGACGCTGCGGTACGTTGCTCCCCCGCCTAGCATCTCCCCTCTCGTCCACCCGGGTTCTCTTAATCACTTCACCAGGTTATCGCCCTCTTGCCGGCAGCGCACTTTACAGCATCACGGCTCATTGTATGTAGCTCGTGTGGATGTTCCATGCGCAGGTTGACATGAATGGCACCAAGCTGATCAGATGCACTGAATGATGCCATTTCGCACACAGCTGCTATTACGTATACACGTATTAAATCATGCAGCGGTTGTTTGTTTCGCTGACAGTGTTTCTTTGCTACAGCTTACAGTGTGGCAAAAACCTCTGGCGATGGTGAGCACGGCATGATAAACAACCGAGCGCATGCCCATGATAAGCAGCGTAGTGTACAGATTGCTGAGAATTGCCTATGCAGCTATTCTGCAGCGGTGTATTGCAGTTTGCATGATATATGGATGTCGTCAAGTACTGGTATATCACGCATTATTTGTCTACGAAGGAATCTTTTTGGCGATGGTGCATATTGGCTCAAATTGTATAATGCTCCACGGAATGTTGTCAGCAATGTGCCGAGAATCCCGTAATAATCAACATTGCAATATTGCGATGTTGATGATGCAAGTATCACGGCGCCCATAGAACGAAGGGCTAGGTAAGCAACATGTATATATATACATATATGTGTAGACATCGACAAATATGTATAAATCTATATCTATTCCTAAACATATATACATCAAAGCCTCGTCGCATTGGTATGAATAAGCTGATACCAAGGCATCGCCGCAGCGATATGCTGTACGAGCCGACATGATGCTAATTATTTGTGTTATGATTTTGCCGCGTGGCAGGTGCGGCTGTGGCAGCGGGCGGCGGGCGAGGGCGGCTCGTCCGCTACATGGGAGCCGCTGCCCGGCGCGCCAGCGCTATCGATGGCCGCCGGGAGCGGCGCCGTCACGGCCGTGGCCCTGTCGAATGACGGAAGCTTGCTGGCGGCTGCCTCACGCTCTGGCCCCACATATATATACGACGTCGGAGTGCCGGGATCAGGCTCGCCTGCGCCCACGCTTTGGGATAGCCAGCCGGCACCAACGGGCCCGGCGCAGTGGGTGACTTGCCTGGCCTTCTCGCCCGACGACACCACCCTCGCGCTCGGTGGCTCGGGCGGCGATGTGACTCTGCTGCCGATGGGCGCCGGCAACAGCTCGACGACGGGCGCGCCCCGCCTGGATGGGCACCCTGGCGGGGTGTCCGCCCTGGCTTGGTCCCCGGCCACCGGCAGCTTCCGCCGCCTCGCTGTCAGCTCGGCCTCGGCAGCAGCCGTCCGTGTGTGGTTGTTCGCCGGCGGCCTGGAACCCTCGTCTACCGAGCTCGACTTTTCCGAGGGCGATGTCGGCCTCTCCTTGGACGGAGAGAATGCTGCCGGCGTCCTGGTGAGAGGCGCCGGCGCGCTAGCCTGGCGGCCGGGGGACGGCGCCTGGCTGGCCGCCGCCGCAGGCGGCAAGCTCCGCCTCTGGAACATGGCGCTCGCGTCCCCCGTGCGCGGCCCCTCGATTCCCATGCTCGACGCCACCGCCGCCGCCTCCCCAGACTCACTGGCCTGGGCGCCGGACGGCAGCGCAATCGTGCTTTCCGGTCCCGGGGATGCTGTGGCGCTGCTGCGTCTCGACGGCGTTGCGCCTGGGTCGGCCGCTCTCGGCACGCCGCGCCTGCCGCCGGAGCATCTCGTGGCGTCAGCGCCGCGCGCCACCCCGCTCGCGTGGGCGCCGGATGGGTCCGTGCTCGCAGCAGGCGGGGCGCTGTGGACCGACTTGGCGGCGGGGAGCGTCCGCCAGGCCGCTCTGGCAGCTGCCGCACCGCGCCCGTGGACGACAGCGTGGGGCGTTGCCGCGCTCGAGGGAGCCATACGCGGAGTGTCGTGGTCCGCCGACGGCGCGAGCCTCATGTCCGCTGCCTTCCGCGACGTGGGCGTCGCCGCCAACATGACCGTCCGCCGCTGGGCCGTACCGCGGCGCCTCGACGCAACAGCGCCGCGCGAAGAGGGCGCCGCCTGGACGACGGCAGCACAGACGGGCGACCCGCACGCAGCGATGGACGGGGTACTTGCCGTCGCCTCGGACGGCCTGACGCTTCGGCTGACGAGCGCTGGTGGCGCCGCGCAAACGGAGATTCCCCTGGCGGACACCCTGGCTGACTCCCTGGGCGCGACCGTCACCTCCGTGGCGCTATCTGCCGACGCCACGCGCGCCGCCATGGCGCTATCCGACTCCCCCACAGCGCGGCTGGGGATCGTCTCGCTGGCGGACGCCTCGCTGAGCTGGTACGACGCGCCGGGTGGCTCGGACGCGCCGGTGGTGGGGCTGTCCCGGGATGGCGCCCATGCCGCGCTGGCGGCCGGCTCGTCCGTCACGCTATGGGCTCTTCCCGGTGGAGACCGGACGGTGCTGCTCGGCGCGCAGACCGCAGTCCTCGCGCTCGACTTTTCGCCGGACGGGTCCCGACTCGCCGCTGGCGGCCTGGACGGCGCCCTGGCGGTGTGGCGCACTGAAAGAGGCGAGCTGGTGATGGCTCACCAGGGCGCCGGGGATTCGCATGTGATGGCGCTGGCGCTGTCCCCCGGCGGGCGCCTGTTGGCGGCTGGCGGTGCCGACGGCGAGCTGCGGATTCACGACTTGGCGCTGCCGGCTGGCGCGGTGCCGCAGCGCCTGAGTGGCCACACCGGTGGCGCGTCCGCGCTGGCGTTTGCCCCTGGCTTGGCTGACACGGACGCCCGCCTAGCCAGCGGCTCGCTGGTCGGCGAGCTGCGCCTGTGGGACATCGGCTTTGGCAGCTTCATACAGCGCCTGGACGGCGCACTCGCCCAGCTGGCGCCACAGCGGCGCGAGCTTGACGAGGCCGGTGTGGCCGAGCTGGGCCGCCCCTTTCTTGAGTGGGCAGATGTCCATCAGCTGCTGCTCTCAAGGAAGGAGACCGTGGATTGATGTAAGGACTATTATCTTGCAAAAAATGCGACTTCATGCCACACATCCGATGGCGAGGCTGGTGCCGGTGCCCCTTACGTGCCCGTTACAGCAAACCTGCGGCCTTATTTATCAGCAAGTGCTCTTATCTAGGTATTATTATCCCAGTGCTTTTTTGGTCCCACCTTTGGGGCTGGTTCGGGCGGATTTCTAATAAGCGCGAGAAGAATTGAATAAATGGTCGCAGGACTACATGATGAAACTATGCTGCCCCGTAGAGCAGAGGCCGCTCCTGACGGAGAGCATCTGGCCTAACCCTAACATGCAGCCCCGCTCAGCGGCCGCTCTGGATATACAGCAATATCGCATTATTATTATCACTTTGCTTCGTGCAGCGGGCGCTCATCCAGATACAACTGGCAATTCTGTTTTTCATGGTGTCTTTACTTGCCTTTTCTACAGGTCTCCTTGGCATGGTGCATTGCGGTAGGGGGTGGGTCTGCGCGCCTATACGAATACGTGGCAGTCACTTGTGAACGACCGCATAGCCTGGAACCAAGCGCTGCAGCACATGACCTTCAAAGAGAGGCCATAGAAGAGACGCAACCCTGAAAATCCATAGTCTCTGTGTATTGTAGCCCCATCACATAATCGACCGTACAGGAATTCCACCTCATTTTATCCCAGAGAACCCGTGTTCACTTACATATCGTCCATCGTCGTCCATGATTGATTTCTTGATAGGCGGATTTCTTGACTGTAGCTGACTTATTGGCGGCGAATGTCAGATGAATACAATGTATGTATGTATGTATGTATGTATGTATCAATTAACTAGATTATGTAGCCCACATCGCTGCTGGCACCAGCAGTGAGACCGTTGCAGCAACGTCTCTACTTTAACGGCCTTCAATCACCAGACGAACTGTTTGGGTTGCGATCCAGTAATTGCGGATGCCGGGAGAAGGCGACTCTCCGCTGTTACAGCGAATATATATTATCGCGGGGCAGTAACCGACGCGCTGCCAAGACGCGTTGCATGAGACAAGATGGCGACTATCCGGCAGGCTGAACCAACACGCACGCCCATAGGAACCGCCGCACATGCAACTGGTGGGGCAGATCGGCGACTCTGGGGTGGGAGTGTAAGCGGCATAGCCGATACGGTACGCGCGACGGGACGCCGATTGTCTCATATCGCCGCTGCTGCTCGCCCGCGGCCGAAGCACGCGCATCGCGCTTGGGCCGGCGGCAGCAGTTGTAGGCGGGTGCACCGACGACCCGCACTACCGTCCGCTGCTGCAGTTGCGCGCCGGGATGCGTGCACTACTTGGCGGCGCCGTAAGGGGGGTCCCCAGTTCCGGCGAAGGCGCGAATGGTGACGGGCATGTCGCACCCTGTCCAGCAGTTGTCCAGGATAGGCCAAGTCGTGAACGCCCTGTTTTGCATTTTGTCATTGCACCCTGTTTTGCAGAAGCCGAGTTTGACCCTGTACTGCTACGAAAGTCAAAATTATACCCTGTACAGGGTATGTTGTGCAATTTTCCCTATCTCAGCTATGGTCCTCGCATGCAATAATGATATAGTATTTATATGTTATATATCAAATAATAACAACAATAATAACAGTAGTAATAAGAAGAAGAAGAAGAAGAAGAAGAGAGAACATATATGCAAATAAGTATTATTATTAAGGATATTATCACGAGAATTATTGCTGTACAAGGCGACTCAGCGCGCAGATTATATCTGTTGTTTAAGGTGCCCCCCCCCCCCCCTCCGCTTTTATTTTGCCCCCCCCCCCATCTTGATATAATCTATTTTATGCTACTGAAGTCTGTAATACCACTACTAAAGTACCGTGATGAATGGGTTGTTTGCACGCATGTGGCTCAGAATGAGTCTTGGAGCAACATCAACAACATTGGCAGCGAAACAACAGTTAGTAGAGCATGCAGCAGGGCAACAACGAAGCATTCAAGATGCAGATGGCAACCAATAGATTGCAGAAATAGAATAGAGAGCATGGCGCATTTCGGCAGGTGGGAGCTATTCGTTGAGGACGTCATCATCACTGCCACAAAAGGGTTCACCCGGGCGGGTTGAACACATATACGGCCCGCTCGATGACGAACTTCGGGAATCGCGAGGACAAGAACTATAGTATCGTGTCAAAGGCATCCTACCATATAAATTACGATGATTATAAAGGCAGTCCGTGTGTCTGTGAGTCTGTTTGTGCGTCTAACTGCCTGTCGCTGACTTTCGGAACGGTTTCGCATAGATTATTAGATAGATCAAACATGTACCCGTTATTACATTCCGTCATTGCGCGTCACATCTCATTTTACGGCCACTCCCCCTAGAGTTGGTAATGGTGAGGCCGCCTCTGCTTCCCAACAATCGCTTCCTGTCGGTGGTACGTACGAGTACTGCCAATACCGTTACTACATGCGCTTTTGTAACTCTCAAGATACCGTCGCCCCGCGAATTAGTGGCACCCCCTCCGCCAGCGGCAACTCCTTCCCTACTAGAACCGCAGCCAGGCGGTACTGCAGCTCCGCCTTCGGGTACGGGTACGGGTGCTGCCTCCGATGACCAACCCACGACATGGTTGTCCAACGCCACCTCAAACGTGCGATCCGCTTGCGTGACTTCGTGGCCCTCACTCTTGGCTTCTAGCTAACGGGTGCCGGGGTCTCGCGACTTGATACCCTGCGCTTGTATAGCGCGTACGGGCCGGGCTCCCGATCGCTTTTCCAGCCGGATCACGAATCAGCACCCGGCAAGATTACCCATGCTGCTTATTCGGCCACCGCTACGCGGGTGCTCGGCCTTCGCCCGCGCGGGGGTTCCGCGCTTGTCACATGCCCTGGCCCCACATGTGGTATTGGCCCCTTATGGCTTTGCTCTGCTACGGATGACTCGAACCGGAACGCTACGGAATGATTTGGTCGTGAATCATCTGCCAATCTGCCCCGTCGCGATCTACAAGCACCACATGCATGCATACCGCTTTGAAAAATCTGTGGGCTGTCGTGGCGATAGAAGCGGGGGCGGTGCTCGACCGGGACCGCTCGGGAGTCGGCGACGTGACCCTTGAGACAAGTGGGCTGCGCCCAGCGGACCGCTCACGGCCGTCAGATTTGATGCTGGCGGGGTGGGGGGCCCGGCGTGCGATTACATGATCGATTTCACGTACGTGTCCTCATCCAGCACGACCCCCACTTGGGGCAACGATCC
Source organism: Tetraselmis striata (assembly GCA_006384855.1). Lineage (NCBI taxonomy): Eukaryota > Viridiplantae > Chlorophyta > Chlorodendrophyceae > Chlorodendrales > Chlorodendraceae > Tetraselmis > Tetraselmis striata. Next base: position 130,767 of record VCJN01000990.1, read on the forward strand.
CCGCTGGTGCACCCCAGGGATCGCGGCGACCGAAGCGGAGCACAACAAGCCGGCGGCGGACCGGGCGCCTCCCGCCCCAGCAGTGCAAGGTGTTCACCGACACTACCCTTTTGTGGCTGGGGACCGCGGCCGCCTCGGAAAATCCGCATTGACGGTGGTCTACATCATTCTTCGCAGTGCTGAATGTGCGTAACTTCCCTAGCGGTCCTTCCGCCTCGACTTCATGCTTCCTTCGTGGTCAGTCCGTCTATCCTCTTCCGTCGGAACTTTGTCGCCAGCCATCCCGCTGAGTTCCGCCGTCACATGTCGCGCACGCGGCGGGGGTTGTTGCAGCGAGTCTCTTCTTGCGTGCCTGATACCTTGGGCGGCATTCTCTATGCGCCGGAGTGCAGACGGCCAAGTCTCATGTGTCTGCCCGTGCTCACTCCGCACCCTCTTGTGGCGGTGCCGCTTCCACGCAGCAATTGCTGTAGTGGACGTTTCGTGTTGCCTTTTCGGGTGATTTCCTGACAGCCTTTTGCAGCTATCTCATGTAACTAAATACATCTATCGACGTATAGATCTGCCTACTGCACACTTGTATATGTCTTAGTACATTCGCTCGTACATCAATTATACATGCAAGTGCTTGTAGTGCAGTGTAGTGCAGCGTGCCGAGGTGGAGCACTCAACATGACAACGACGTATATATTATATTGGGTATGTGCTTTACTTCCAGGAGGTGACCCACACCAGCCCTTCGGTGCCGGACCTCACCCTCGCTGTGTGCCGACTGCACGCAGCCGAGCGCATGGTGATAGGGTCCCCCCTCGGCACTGGTGTGTGGCAGAGCAAGGCTGCAAGGCGCCCCTTCGGCCAAACATTCGCAAGGGGCATGACGCCTTCCTTGTCGCGCAAAAGCACATCGAGGAGAATATGTGATGCTTCTATGCTGCTGATCCGGAGATATAGTGACAGACCAACACTCGTCGAAACGGGGTAGTCCGCCGAACCGCTCCTAACACGATACTTTTACTGTATCTATACTCAATTTTACTGTACGATTACCGTATTCCGTATTACCCCGTGCCTAACCGCGCCTAACTCTCGCCTATGTCCGCTCGTCTCAGTCAGCTTATCTCGGCGGTGTTCGCGAGTACCCGCGCCGAGCCATGACTGCCATGGCAGTACACGTAAGCTAACGGTACGTGCTATGAGCACTTCGCCCCTTGAGTACGTGTAGCCCATGTAGTATCTTTATTAATCCTTATTAATCTTCCCCCCACCCACCGCATGGGTGGACCCCACGACCGTCTTCGGCCTTCTAAATCGCGAGCCCTCCGTCCACCTCCACCCCCGGCCGGGGATGGGGGCGGGGCTCGTGCACGGGTGGCACCTTGGTACCCTTGGACCCGCCCATGCGGTCACTGCCGCGGAGGAGCAGTGCGAGCTGGACACCGGCGTCTGGACATCGTTGGTGGCGGTCCGGTCTACTTCTCGTTCGCTGTTCGTTAAGCACCCTCTCCCTTCCTGTCATGTCGGCGCCTCCATCTCACATTCGGCATAGTGCCGCTATTGGAGTGGCCCGGGATGTTGTGTTGAGGAGGGAGTTCTACGTTTGGCGGAAGGGGACGCGGCCGAGGTGGCGGTGGATTTGGCGCTGGGAAGCCCGCGTCGGTTACCCGCCCGTGGCGCCCCGTTCTGGGTTGACCCCCCCCCCCTCCCCCAACTTCCGCTCGTTGCTGCGAGACCTCTTCGAAACTCCTTTCGTGTTGGCGCCTCCATCACATTCGGCCTAGTGCCGCTATATATTGGAGTGGCCCGGGATTGTGTGCTGGGGAGAGTGTCCCTACTGCGCAGAGCGGCGGGTGGTGGGTGGCGATGCATGCATGGTCGGTGGCTGCCATGGCGGTTCCTGCCTCTGGTGGCCCGTAGCTGGATTTCCTTCTGGATTTCCGTATGTATTTCTTGAATGTTGGAGCTAGCACATGTAATCATCTGTAGCGACTACTGGTACTTGCTACACGGGCGCTGCTCGAGGGCGCTCGGCGCTGGTCGGCCAGCAGCTGACGCGGCGCGAGTACCTACCGGTGCACTGCTGGCCATGCCGCGCTGCTTGTAGTGCGCTAGAAGTCCGACTCGCGGAGGAGCCGCTCATCATTCCCATCTTCCCACCTACTCACCGTACGTAATCCGCGAGTGGCTTCGAGCGAGTCCCCCGTGCGATGTCTCGCGGCGGCCAGCGAAGAGCGAGTTCGAGAAACATCTTTCAACATAGCAAGGATGCACATGGCAAGGTCGTTGGGGTGCAGTGCCGTGTGTGCAAGAAGACACTCGGCGGTCCGTGTTGGAGCGTCCAATTCTGAAATCCTGATTGTGCTGATGCTTGGGCCGCATAAAGGGCCAAAACTGGGCCAACCCGCCAAAACAGTACGCGTACCGCTTGGACTTCCCGATGTCCAGCGGCGCTAGCGACAGTTGCGACATACAGCCATGCTACATGACGCACCCGCACTACCACGCGAGGGGAGTCCACCTTCTGCCTTTGCGCCAGATGACCAGATAGCGCAACCCACTGCACCGATGATGCGGGAATTGGATATAACACCCATAGACGCTACGGCCGCTGCGGGATGGGCTCGGGCGTTCCTTAAAGCATCCGACTTGAATATATGTATAATCCATTTAGTAGATCAACCAAGTCGGGCGCGCCCTAAACGTGTACGTCGGGGACTGTGCGGTGGTTAGATCGACTAGCGCTAGGGCGAACGTAGGGCTAGCTGAGGGGCGCACCTTCCACTTGAGGGGAGGTCACTAGCCGCCCTCGTTGCCGATAAACTAGTAAAGGCATCGGTGTGGGCGCGTTACGCATAATTACGAATCGTCAGCAGCTGTAGCACGCACTAAAACTTTGATGTACATATGTCAAGGCGTCTTATGCGTCGAACCCGTTGCCACGGTATGGTGTGGCTGTCCCCGTAGGTAGGGGTTGTGGCCGGGCTGCACATTATGATACAATTACGCATCCGTGTATTTCCCACTGCCCGCCGATTGGCCCGGATTCGTGCCATGCCTGCTCATCAGCGGTTCCTTGAACACCGCCGCCATGCATGATTGTGACGGAGGTAAATTTGAGACTATCGAACATATGTTGGTGGAGTGCCCGTGGCGGAGGTTATCACGGTTAGCATAATTTGGGGGTGTTAGTTCCGGAGTTCATGGATTTTATTAGTAGTCAGGTTATTGCGTCAACACCTGAGGACTTAACTGCCTTTATTTTGGGCGGGGTCCCCTCTCCCTTCACGGCGCCCTGGATTTCACTAGGAATGGGAAAATTTTCCAGCTATGGCGTCGGGCCCTCCCCCCTCGTACCATCAGGTACCTGGTCGGCGCCGGTGTCTACTAAGTCTTAATAAACGCCCAAACGGGTAGGGCGGACCTTTCGTGGTCAGTGTCGGGCGGTATTTAGATGGCCGTGTTTTGGACGGTGATCCAACAGTGTTGGAAATTCCGACACCGGCCTTCAATTAGTCTTGCAGAATGCTGTGGCATTTGCTTGTTGACAATTATAAAACGGAGTGTCGCTTACTACCTAAGGCTTTCGGTAGTGCCTGAATCGCTGCCTAAACGGCCGTCTTACAGACGCTGCAAGGGTTTCACTGGTGCCAGTCCTGTCTCGGGGGCGGAAAGAAAACGAGTAAGGATTACGCCGCAGTTAGGACTCCTGCGCTCATCGCGTCGTCGTATCATCCGTATCTTCTGCGCTTCACCGTAATTACTGCTTTATTTAAAATAATATATATTTATAAATATGTGGCATTGACATTGGCCGTGTGGCCTAATGGATAAGGCATCTCCCTCCGGAGGAGAAGATTGTCGGTTCGAGTCCGATCTCGGTCAACTTTTACCTTTTGCCAATCCGCCCACTGTATGGTACTAGTGGTGTAGCGACGCTTTGCCTTCGTTTCCTATCTGCCAAACCCAACACTCCGCCAGACGATGACGGTTTCCGACCCCTTTCCCTGTATCGACAAAAAAAACACAAATCCTCTGCGCCTGCGCCTGACCACCCTCGTTCCAGTAGCGGCCACTCGTATTAAGGGTTAAGCGACTCGCTACTCGCTACTCGCAAGAGATCAAGCTCACACGCAGCAATCGCCAGCTTAGTGTCAGAACAACGAGCTGGCACAAGCACGGTACATTACCCTTACCGCCACCTGAGCGACCAGGAGTAGACCCGCACCTACGCGGTCCTCAGCGCCGCCGCCATGCCGCTGCCGACCCTGATAGGCTTGCGGGAACACCAGCGGGCCATCCTCCTGCGCGAGCTGGTCCTCTACGGCCGATTCCATCGTCACCCCGTCAACAGGGCGCTTCATGTGGTGCGTGATTCCGGCAGCTCCGCCAGGGCGTCAAAGGCAGGGCGCCTCCAGACGCCAGTGGGCTGAGGCACTGAGGCATTTGTTTTTCGCGCTGTGTTCAACCATAGAGTATCTGAATCCCTTTAGCCCCTCTCTCCCCTTCACGTTGCAGGCATTCGTCCCGCTGGAGTGGCTCAGCGCTCTGCTGCTGCTCCGATACGCGCCAGGAGGGAGCGCGCTGCCAGCCACCCTGACCTGCCTGGCAGTCGCGTACTATTTTTTCCTGGACCCGGCGGTGGGGTTGGCCTGGGCGCCAATGCAGGTGGGGCGCTTTGGCTCTCCATACTGTGGCGCTGCGGAGGTTGCCATGGGCGCCACGCTGGTCTCATGAGCGCATGTGCGCATGCATCCCTGCGCTCAGGGTGCAATGGCCCTGGCGGTGGAGCAGCTGTGGAACCATTGCGGCCCGCAGCATGCGTGGTGGGTGGCACTGGGGATCCAGGCGTTTGCATGGACTGGGCAGGTGGGGGTCGGCCACCGCCTGGTGGAGCGCAACAGCCCAAGCATGGCAACCGCGTTCTCGGCGGCGTCGGTGATTCTGTCTCCGCTGCTGGCGTTCTATGACGCCGTGTGGGCAGTCGGGGGCAGGCAGCCGCTCCGGCGGCAGGTGGAACGCCTCGTGCTGGATGCGCAATGACTGCCGGGTCCGCCACCCGCGTAGCTGCCTGCATACCAGGCCACCGAACGGACGGCTGCTACTTGCATTCTCCGGCAGCACGGAGGCGAAAGGGCCGCATGGCCACAAGATACGGCGTGTCCTGGTCCAGCGGTCCATTGAGCATGCATCAGGGCGCGTGGGGAGCGGGCCCAGCGAGACACGCATACTGCATTGGGGCACACTTGCACTGACCTCCAAGTCACGGGTTCATTGCAATGGGCTCACTGCCCCAAAATCAGCCAACCGGGCATCTTCTCACACATGTCCAGGGTGTCGAATTCCCACAGATGTCTGCGCCCTCGCAGCCATGCCCGCCTTTGCCCGGTGGGAATCATATCCAAGCCAGGGTGCCGCTGCCGCATATGTGATGCTGGCTTCATACTTGTTGCGGACTCCTGCATGTAAGTAAACAACCACCTATCATCTTGAACTATGAAGGAATACTGTCAGCCCTCACAGAAGAATGTTTTTCAGCTGTTACAGTCTCATAAACACATGCATGTACCGCCATACATAATTAAGTGGAGACGGTTATACACATTTCTTGAATGCGCTGAAACATTTTTAATAGCTAACATCAACGAGAGCCTGCCGTGGCGATTGTTCTTGTGCATTGCGCGAGTTAGTTTCTGGCGCAATTGCCTCTCGCGGCGGATGATTTTGAATTTAATTTATATAAATTGCAGTTGCGGATCTTTCGCCAACTCCCAACAACTACAAATATGCGGGCTGCTTTCGTCATATGGCGGTGCACTGGCACACTGGGTAGGGTACCAGCGCTACGCATAGTACTAGCGCTCTAAATATTCGGCGGATCAGTTCGCGACCCACCCGCTCTTCGTACCTGCTGTTCCAAGCAGTCGGGACGAGCTCGGGCCTACATGATGTCTGACGGTGCAAGGCAGTGGGCTATGTGTACCTGTCCACTCGCCACCCGTAGACAAGGGTAGAAAACGGGCATGGCGACGGGCAACCGCCGCCGCGGCTACTGTGCGCTAACCGCGCTGTGCGTCCTGCTGTGCCGCGTCAGTGCGGCGACCGATGGCTCCGCCGCTCCTAGCGCCCACCCCTCTGTGCACACCGTCTTCTGCACCGAGTGCACTCCCTACTTTGCGTGGCAGAGCATGGGCGTGGTGTACAGTCACGCGCGCGCGGGGCAGCCGGGCCCGCTGACGAGGCTGATGAGCTGCACGCCGGAGCAGCACGCGACGCTATCCGAGGTATAGCGCCACTCATGTAATTGCTGCATGCTCCAACGCGCCCTCCCATCCTTTCTCGAGCCGCCAAAACACACGCACACACAGCCCCTGTCCCTTCACGGCCAAGCAGGGATACGATCCAGCCTGCCAATGCCGCCATGCATCTCGATGCTAAGGTGCCCTAGAGACAATGCGGCCTTGCCATAGTCCCTACTCTGGCCGCGGCCTTGCCATAGTCCCTACTCTGGCCGGGATGGGCTCAAAGGGGGGGGGGGGGGGGGGGGCGGCTTTCCCTGAGCCTTTCTCTTTGCCGGGCTCGCAGGAGTACCTCGCTCTTGCCCCCACGCACATCGCGCCGTCCTTTTCCACGCACCCGCGCACCGGCGACATATACTCCGCGTACAACAAGGTGGGGACGCTCCCACTGTACGCGTGCCGCAAGTCAGGCGAAGTCCACTCCTTTGGTGAGTGCCAGCTTGACAGTCGTTGTGCCGTTCAGCCAGAGGCGATCATCGACTGGCTGCAGCGCGCCCCGCCAGAGGAGGAGTACGTGCTGGTGCTGGACGCGGACATGCTGCTGCGGCGGCCGTTCCTGCCGCACGAAATTGGCGCTCGCCCCGGGCGGGCAGTGTCCGCGCTGTACTCTTACCTCAAGGTTGGTTTGCTCCCAAGGCTGCCACTCCTTGATTTTCGCCGTGTCTGCGCCATCTGCCTCGTGGCCTCAGCAACCCCATTGCCCCCCACCCCCTGCTGATGGCGCGCCCCATTGCTGCCGCGGCTGTACATTCAGGGTGTGAACAACGCGCTGGCCATGAAGCACATCCCGCACGTGCGGCCGCGCACCGACAGCCTGGCAGGGCCGCCGGGCCGGCGCTCGGACCAGGTGGGGGGCTTCATCATGATGGCGGCGGCGGACCTGGCGCGCATGGCACCTGATTGGCTGGCCATCACGGAGGATGTGCGGGCAGACCCCGATGTGCGTCCCCTTATTACTATTTTCCCAGATGCCCGAAGCCGATTTCACATTTCCGACTTGTACCAGTGCGCACCCTCTCGCTGTCTCTCTCTCTCTGCTGTATACCTATGAATGCATTTTCACATGTGTGTGTGTGTGTGTGTGTGTGTGTGTGTGTGTGTGTGCGTGTGTGTGTGTGTGCGTGTGTGTGCGAGGATGTGTGTGTGTGTGTGTGGCATTGCTCGCATGCAAGAGAATGGAGAGGGTGGGGGGGCACCGGTCATCCAAATTTGGCACTGATGCGCCAAACCAGACGCCCTTTATACCTAGTCGCTAGTTACAACACGAATCGGTATATTACAGACATATTTACCTATTCATAAGAAAGAAAGACAGCCAAGTAGGTGCAGATGTTTCTGCGCTTTCGATACACGTGTGCGCATGGTACGTACATTTGCGGGCCATGATAGCGCCAAACACATCAAACACATAAATAATATGCAGTAATGTGTGCGTATAAACTAGTAAACACACATTCAATATATGTACGCGACATATATATATGTATATATATATGTATATGTATATGTATATGTATAATATATAAATGTATTTATTCATATTCATATATATGTAATGACACGTCGCATATAGAACTGTAGGAATGTATGCATTTTCCCTATTTGCTGTGTATGTATATCATTGCAGTCTGCAATCCACGCCGCGAGCTCCTTGCGATTGCCGCAGAGTGACTTGACCCCGGCGTCTGCTGCGCAGGCATGGAATCTCACCGGCGACGTGTACTCCACCGCACCCCACTCCAAGCCCTGGATCAGCGAGATGTACGGCTACTCGTACTCCGCCGCCAAGCACGACATCTGGCACACCACGCTGCCCACCGCCATGCTCTACCCCGGCTACCTCCCCCAGGCGCGCCATCACACACCTATTTTCTCACCTATATCAGCTATTTTGACCATGACCAGCGCATGACCAGCTGAGACATCCGTAAACAGTCAATGACTACACCCCTCCCGGTCCCTTCCCCCCCCCCCCCCCCCCCCACTCCCCCCAACCACACATTGCACCCTGACTCTGTTTGCAGGAAGAGCCCTGGATCCTTCACTACGGGCTGCACTTTGAGGTGCAGGGCTACGGTTTCGACAAGCACTGGCATGTCGGCTTTAATGCCTTCATGTGCCCTCCATGGCCCGCCCCCGCTCCGCAAGCGCGCCCACGAGGTGCGCCTGCTCCTCCTCCGCCGTGCCACCGTTGACGCCGTGCACCCACATCCGGCATGCGCGCCGCTCCCTGATGCCCAGCATGATCAGCCGACCAAAACCCCCTCAAGCCAGCCCTCCAACCCTGTTCATGGAGCAAGTCCACCAGCAAGGCCGACCAGCAAAGTTTGTCAGACGGTGTTCTCCGATGTAGTATTTGCCATCGACCGCCTTCCTTTAGTCTTCCATCCGTCCCAGGCACCTTCAGTCACCACACTCCAGCAATGTTCCGTCGTCCGCCACCGATGGTTTTTGGCCATTTTTCTCCGACTAAAACCGCCCCGTGCCGCAATGTGCTCAGCGGTTGGCGGCCACTGATGCCGGACCCCCACCCCCCCCCCCCCCCCCCCCCCCCCCCCAAAAAAAAAAAAAAAATCAATCAGTATTCGCTCGGCCAAATGCCGTCCAGCATTGCCATACCGCTCGGTAGTTACATCGTCAATGCTTTCTGCCATCTACCCACTCCGCTAATCCACGTGCACCTCTAGTGGAGGATAACCGGGTACTGGCCTATCGCTAAGGGCCGCGTCCCAATGCCCCTCCGCGTGACGCAGGGGGCCTATTCCCGCAGCCACCCAGCCCGTCCACGCTGCCAGCCGACCAGCCGCACCTGGAGCGGCTCCGCGACCTGCTGGCCATAGAGACGGTGTCAGCGCTGAACCAGGCGCTCTGCCGACGGCACGTGGCGCGCTGCCCCGCCTCTGCCGAGCTGTCGACGCGCTGCGGCCAGGTACGTAGTGGGACCCATTCAGGGCCATGACTGTGCACCCAGACCCAGCCAGGTGCTTGAGGTCTAAATCCTGTTCGTTCAAGCCTTAAAGCCCATTAAGGGCAGAATGGGAGCCGTTGTGCAGACCGTGCGTAGTTGATTGAGCGATGCAGTTGCGGTTATGCGCTGATATGGCACGCCGTTGCATTTGAGCAGGTGATGGCGCTGGCGAGAGAGGTGGAGGACGCCCTGCAGGAGGTGCGGCCTCGGGTATCTACGCAAGACATGGTCCTGGGAATTACGCACATGATGCCCGTGCACCCCTGTGCAAGCTTGTTGTACTGAAAGACTATCTATGCTCATATGGTACGAAAGGGGCGGTGTAATCTTGCAACCTCGTAATCCGCTGGGAACTATTTATTTATGACACCGGCTGCTATATTGGCACATTTCATGTCAATTAATTAATATCAATGCGAGTACAAAGCAGACCCCGCTTGCCTTATCAGGGTGGTTGATATTGGATAAAATCACTGCAGTTCCGATTCCAACAACGCTTGCACAGGTCCGGTCGTGACACGTAGACTGCGAAACGTTTTCAGTGGGCTGAGGAGTCACATTGAGATTGTTTGCACCCACAGACTTACATCGCGCGCAATGGGGTGGGGCAGAAAGGGGGGGGGGGGGGGGAGCTTGAGTGTCCGCAGTGAAACAGTAAAAAAGTCTGGCATTTTTTCCACATAGCACCGCAGCGCGTCATACCCGCTGTAGTGCTTTTACTATCGAGACACGCTCTCCTGCTGGCAAGTCACTACATACGTCTACGTTGCACAGGTCCTTAAAGAGGGCGGCGCGCCATGCGAGGATATGGACAAGTATTGTGGGGATTGGGCGGAGCATGGCGAGTGCGAGAAGAACCCGGGCTTCATGTCGGTCAGCTGCCGGCCAGCCTGCCACCTGTGCGCACCCGCCCAACAGCCGCCTGAGGGCGATACGGAAGAGACGCTCCCCGGCATTCCTCGCAGTCAAGACGGCGAGGCGGCAATCGAGGCCGTCCGCAGCGACGCCATCAGCATCGGCGATGATTGCCTCCTTGCGTACAAGCGGGGCAGCATTGCGCTGGAGCAGGTGTGAGTGCGGGCCGACGGCATCCCGCCGCTCATGCCCTCTCACCCACCACTCGACGATAAATGAGACGCCTTGCAGCGTCTGAGCTAATAAACTCTTGGCTGCCAATGACCCTGGGCGCCTCCCTGACGCCTGCGTGTGTGTGTGTGTGTGTTTTGTCTGAGCGGCCAGGTGTACGAGTGCATGCACACGGTGGAACGTGGCGACGCGTACCTAGCGCCCGCCAGCACAGAACAGCAGCCGCAGCGGAGCGCGCGCTCCTTTGACACGGACATCGACTCGGCAGGCAGCCAGATCGACATGCTGGGCCTAGTGGGTGAGCGGGCTGGTATTTTTGTATCTCGTGCCTCGTGTTGCGTGACCCGCTGCACATCATCTGCGGTGACTGTGATTCGCCCACTGAGCTGACGCGCCGGTTTCCTTTTGCAGGGCTGCTGGTGTGGGTGGCCATCCTGTCAGTGCTGTTGGCGCTCTGGCCGCGCAGCTCCCGTAGTGTCAGCGCCCGCGCTGGTCCAAGCGGTGGCCTGGCGGCAACGGGGCGCCGGAGGCTGTAGACTGGAAGGACAAGACTTGCGGATCGTTGCCAGAGGACAGTGCAGAGAGGATTGCGAAGAATTTCGGCTTTTGGCCTGGAAGCGTGGCGGCATTCAACGCCATTGCGCACTTTCGCTTTCTTCACCACTCCTTTGCGGGAGAATAACGGCGAGCTAAAAACAAGGGCCTCGATGAATATTAAACTGGCCACACATAGATGCGGCGTGTATCACGTTGGCAGCAGCCCTGTTCCAGCCCCAGGCATCGATGCTTGTGCAAAGGATGGCTCGGATTTTAGACGACTCTCAAGATCTTTAATAGTATTATTGTTACAACGATTTACAGCTGCCTTGTTACCCCCCTCAAGCCATCCTTAGCAGCGGTTGCTATGCGGCTCAACACAAACTTGGCGCAACGCAATCGGTATGTGTGCCGGGTTGCGCACTGTGCTGCAGGGGGCTTCACTACGTGGCAGGGCTCCGTACTTCGTCGATCTTATCGCGGCGTCAAGAGAGGCACCTTGGACTGCTAGTACATGTCGATACCCAGCGATATCCAACTCTGGAACAAGGGCAGCGTGGCGGAGTTTTTTTGTCTCAATTGGCTCTTCTAAGTTCAGGTGCGTCAAGTTCGACTGAAGTTCTGCAGTCGACGGGATACGCCGCCTGAGTCAAAAGAAACGACGCGCGCGTTGAGCAGTGATCGAAGCCGACTCCACGCCCCCTACTTATAATGGAATTGCACAGCGCGCTACTCGGTAAAGGAGCGATTAAGCCATCAGGCGCGCAGCCGGGTCTCGGCGGTCGGCCACTTGGCCAACAGCGGCTGGTTGGGTGGCTGCGCCGTCTAGCTGCCAAGCTCACTCTCCAAGCACTCTCGGCCACTCACCAAGCACTCTCTCCGGCTACAAACGCCACAGCGTCGATACAGGCTGGGCAGCCCCAGCCATCAAGCGATCTCAGGCGGCGGACAACGACTTCCGGGTGACGGGACCGGTTCGACTTGGCGTGTAGCTGCCAACTATGAACATCATGGGGCTCCCTGGTTATAGGGAGCTTGTTGAACCGGTCGTCGCAGCTATCTGATGTTGGCGTCGGAAGCCTGCCTGGGCCCGAGAGCCGTCGGTGAGCTAAGGATCTTATTGTATGGATTGGCATCCGGGCTGTACAATCGAGGTGCTTCTCATCGTCGTACTCGGCCAAACGCATTAACCTTGACGGGGAAGAGAGCGACCTCTGCAGCTGCCGGCCCCGTGGTGCGGCAAGAGCGCCCGGGCGATAGAATGTGGTGACTCTTCAGCAAGCCCGCCAGATCTTCCTCAGAGCGGACGGACATACGTCTTATGGAATGCGAAAGCTTGGGCGGGAGGGTCTCTATGTCGCAGTGCTCCGCCTGAAGTTGATGGCAGACGCGGAGGAGCATGGGGCTGCGGTACTTCGCTAACGCTGTCCAGCCGTGCTCGGGTAGTTCCGTCAGGTCGCTAGCCTTCGCTGAATATCGTGAGCAGCTGGACACCGCCATGTCGCCCCTGCGATGGGAATTGGGGAAGTCGGGGAAGAGAAACTCTGAGAACTTTGAGACCTCGCTTTTTCCCCCCAACGCAAGTCAACCTGGGACCTCGCAGATTGAGGTTGACAAGTGTCGGTGATGCGGTGCGATAACAGCGGGTGCCTGCCCGCCAGGGCACCACGAGTCTTGTGGCCGGGCGGAATAAAGGCATCACGAAAAGTCGTGCTGATATCGTTCCTGGCTCGTTCTCGTACGGTGTAGTGGTGTACCAGCAGCGGTACTGTATAATGATGGTTAGGCCGATTCTTGTACAGGTACTCGTATGTGCTACTTCTACCGGTAGCTCCAGCCATGAATAATCGTACCGGTACGGGTACCGGTACCAATTTCAGTAGGACGAAAATTATATGCTGGTGGTCGTCGCTATCACGATCTAAACATGTTTTATCCCTATGGGGATCTAGAATTGTTTCCTAACAATTCTTAAACTGTCCTAGTGCGACCCGTACGGTCTGTCAGTGGTTTCAACCGGTTAAATAACTGGTACCATCGGATTTCAGTACGGGCTGCCCCATCGCCCGCGGGCCTTGCGCTCCCGGCCGGGGAGCTGCTTAGGACAGCCACCAGCACCTCGTCTGCCATCTTCCAGCTCGCTGCCTTCGCAGCGGCTTCGCGTACTTGCGCACGCGAGGGTCACAGAGGCTGAACAAGTCCGCACCGAGGTTCATCCACCCGGTCGTGATGAGTCGTCGTGCCGCGCACATGCGTTGCAACATCAGGAAGCGACATACCGCCCCTCGGTATTGTGCTTTTCCCTACTCGTGCGCCCGAGGTCGTTTTCCGTTTTTGCCATGGCTTTGCAGCTAGGGCGTTTTCGGGTAGCGATGCACACGGCAAGGAATTGGAGTTGGGGGGTCCCCGTTGGGGGGGGGGGGGGGGGTTAAACCCCAACACCCGAGGTCGAGTCGCAGTACATGCCTTCGGGGCTCCGACCCGTAGTACTTAGTGGAGCACCCTCTCGCAGTAGTCAATTCTTGAGGTTAGGTGAGGTGGACGCGCTTGGCACCGTTGCCGCTGCTAGTCACGGTTGTCAACGACGACAACTACGCCTATCGCAACAAATCGGCGCGGACGGAGCGGGACGTCCGTGTCGTCGCGGCGGCCACTTGTTGTCCCGCAAGACACTTCAACCCGGTCCACATGTCCTCGCAACATGGAGTCGTGGCATCAACGGTCGTTACACGCTGTGGTTTTCCATAACTACTCGCATAATTGGCCCGCTACGGGGGTGGCGCCGCTCATGCGCCAGTGTTTTGAGAGGGCTCCTTGCCCTCGCCCTAATCATGCTGCAGCAACGTTTTCTTTGGCCGCAGTGGGAGGCGTTTGTGCGGCTCGTCCCGACGCGTCTCCGACGCCTCCTACTGCAACGTCGTCGTCACAAGGACCACGACAACCTGCAGCTGCCCGCCGGGGGGCAGCTCTACCACCTGGCGTGCCTGACGTCTCGTGGTGTCCGTCGCTGGTGCAGCAGCAGCGGCCGCCTCGTCGTCACCCTCGCCCCGACATCATTGGCATCGTTACGGGCCGGCATGTAGGCTACAAGGGCCTCTTAGCCGGCCAACCCGCTCGCGACGCCACGACATCTCATCTGGGACAACACGAGCTGCCCGCCGGGGGACAGCTCCGCCACCTAACGCGACTTGCACATTTCGTGGCGTCATCCTAAGCCTGCGCCTTGTGTGGTGGTCAGCAGCCGTCGCTAAGTCCGCTAAGTCCGCGCTAAGTCCGCGCACGGTGGTTCGCGTGCAGAGGGCCCGCCTCACTAAAATATAAAATTTGCCCACTGCGGGAATCGAACATGCGCACGGGCGTGCGCGCGTACGCAGAGCGCCACTTAAACGCCCAGGCCGCAGCCCGAAAGTAACAACGACGCTTTGTTTAGTTATATATACCTTGTACCGCGGCATATACCTTGTAACGGCTCACTGTACCGCGTGGGGCACCGATTTGAAGTTGAGCTGTCAAAACCAGCGACGCATGCAGAACCATGGAACTGCTTATTGTTACTCATAGCACCAATCTTGCCATACATAATGCGGCGGCGCATGGTACATGTAGTGGAAAACTCGCATCATTTTAAACATGCATTCGAGTGTGGTTTTGTCAAACCCGTTGCGCAGGCTTTTTCACGGAAGAAGCGCCATTTTATGGCTAAAAGGCAGGCTCATCGAAAAGTGTGTGTGGGAGGGGGGGGGGACTAGCCTCCCGGACTGTCGTAATTACACCGTAATGGCCCGTAATCGCGAGTTGCCCAAGGAATAGACCCGTAATCCCCGTATCTACCGTGTGATCGCCACTTTACTGCAATGCTCAATAGTCGCAATGACGTGCCCGGCTCGCCCGCATATCTCGCAATGCTACCGCCTACCATGTTGTGCCATCCCCCTAGTACATTGGACCCACACTGCGCCTCAGTCGCGCGTGTGCCCGTAATGGCTCCGGGTTTCGCCACACTGTATTGTAACGCCTCACAAGCTCCGTACAATCTCTGCGCCATCTCCCTCGGCAAAGAGGACGAGGAGTTCGCGGACAAACTACGCCTGGCAGTGGCCCTCACCTCTCCTGTCGCACTACTGCGGGCGGTACGCCTCAGATAGAACCATCATCATCTACCTCACGGAGTCCGAGTTCGATCCCTCGGAACTCCTCGTACACCCCTTCACCCAGACGGTCAAGGAGGCGGGAGAACTCGGCGGCAACGCTGGCCACAACCGTCCAGCTCCGACGCACAGCAACGGGCATGCGCAAGAAGGTTCGAAAGACCCCTCTAGCATCCCTCGCCCTCCGGGCCGAACAACGCCCAACCTACACCCTCACCCTGTAGCCGACCGCCCACCACCACAGCATCATCGGCGGCACCCGCGGGACGGACAGAACGGAGCAGTGGCGCAAGACAGTCTCGACAACGTGCGGGAAGATCAAGCCCGCGCTAGCTGAGGTACATGCCGAGGGGCGACTTGCGGGCACCACGCCAACACCACCACCAGCCGGCCCAGCCCAACCAACACTACCAGCGACCCCAACAGCCCAGGCCGACCCTAGATCCACGATACTCCCCTCCCGGACCCGTTCGAGCACATGATACAGAGGCGAGGAGCGGTTGCTAATGCCGTTGCAACCATCGACCAATAACGCCGAGCATGAACGGAGCGCGCCCGCCCCCGGAGCAGCCCACCCAGCCCCTGCACCAACAGCCACCGCACCAGCGGCAACCGCCGTGACCGGAGTGCAGGCGGAAGACGAGGACGAGCTTGAACTGAACTACGAGGAGAACGACAGCATCATAGATGTGGACACCGCCCAGCGCAGAGTAGCGGAGGCACTTGGTCTGGCTGACATTACCCTCGACTCCCCCCAACGCTCAATAGTGCAACGCACATTCCGCGAAGGCACACCTGACGGCACCACAAAACGACTGGTCGAGCTCCAGCACCTCACCAACACAACCACAGAGCTGCTCGCCCAGTCCTCCCCAACCAATCGGCATGCACTCGCAGCCGAGCTAGCCAGACACTTGACGTCATGACGTCGCGCGGATACACTTTACCATGCATCGCAGCAGCAGGAGCGCTCTTCACTAGCCCCATATGCGTGCATGATGGCGTATGGTTTATGCATACATGATAGGTATGGTGTATATGCATATACATCGGTGGTTGCATGCATGAAATCCCCAAATGCGTTGCTAGTAGCGCGCACGTCACAACGCACGTCACAGCCGTTATTTGCATGCCAGTGTCTAATCATGGTCGATCACAATGGTCGAAGCATCCCCGGAGGTAGAGGCGTCAACCGTATCAACACCTAGAGCAGTGGCGACTTGCACCGCATGCCTTGCCAACCCGGCAGCTAACTTGTCTGCCTTTTGAATCTCTGTTGCGCAAACATGCAAGCACCGCACGAGTGGCCCAGGCATCCGGCAGAGGGAAATCTCGCCCTTGTCGCCATAGTTCCTTGTCGCCATAGTTCGACTATTCGGGGGGCGTTATTTACCGGTAAATAACCGATTAATATTAACCAAAATGGCGACTTCGTGATAATAACCAGCGACGTGTATGGACACAGTCACCACCAAAGGACAAGGATAAAGTCCCCCCCCCCCCCCCCCCCCCCCCCCCCCCGCCCCTGATAATAACCAGCGTCGGTATGGAATTCCACATTACATGCTGAGCTAGCAGCAGAAGGCATGGAATAGTACCGGGTACGGTGATGTTACAATAGTAAAAACTATATGTTACAGTAGTCGCTAAGAGCCAGCAGATGCGATATGGTAGTCGCGCTACTCATTTTAAACACCTCATCGCACCGCACATTGTTGCACCGCACCGCCTACGAGTGCCCGTAGTATGGACCATCACCTCTTGTGGCGCGAATGAACTAATCCTTATCCCACGTGGCGATTGGCGAGGTCAAAATCGAAACCCGAAGCAGAATAACCCGCGACTACTACAGGTTCCGACGCAATTTGTAGAACGTGAATATTTGATGTAAAAATCGGGGTGCCGGTACACCGTTCTAAAATTCGTATAATATCCGTGATCGTTTCTTCTGAATGTAAGTCAGAAGGGGCAAGGCGCGCTCTTCACAGTGAGTTCGTCAAAATTGCGTTTTTCAAAGTGCGTCGGCACCAGTATGAAGTGCGTCGGCACCCGTCGGCACCAGTATACAGACGACGATTCTGAATAGTTCATGACTCATGAATTCATGAATAATTTACAGATTAATCATTATATGCTGTAGTCGCTAAAACGGCGACTTTATGAATAAATAACCGCCGCCAGCGACAGGTGTGGTCATCACCGAAGGAGAGGGATAACGCCCCCCCCCCCGCCCCCCCCCGCCCCCCCCCCCAAGCGCCGCACGCCGATCTTTCCTACAGTACGGTAGTCGGTGTGGAATAGTACGGTGATGTTATAATAAAAGCAAGATATGGTCGCGCTACTCAGTTTTAAAACACCTCGTCGCACCGCACATAGTCGCTATAAATTGCACCGCACCTACATACGGTTTCACGGGGAGGAAGGCATGGAGGATTAACCGAAAAGTGCGCAGGCTTAGTTACACGGAAAGGGCTGGGTACTTGCAGCAAAGAGCCCCAAAAGAGGGAGGGCAGGAGGGTGGTGTGGGCAGGAGGGCAGCACAAAACTAAGAGAGTGGTCCAGCGGACACTGATGGTTTTATAAGATTTGATGGGTACGAGGGTGACCGCTGTTTCTCGCCGCGGGAGGCACGCAAAGTGCCGTACATCGGCTTCACAACGCAGCAGCACCAAGACTGCCCGTGGTCGATTACTGGCGTAGCGCCGAGATCGCGAGCAGCTGGTGTCGACCCCCGCATACCCTAGGTGCAGGGAGAGGAAAAGGAAACCCCAAGAACACAGCTCTAAACATTTCAAAGGGAGGTAGGCAGGGAGGATTAGCCATCTCGGTCTTTGGGACTGCGGAGGGGGCGGGGCGGCGCCCGACGGAGCGGGGGCGCTCTCGAGAAGGCTGCGAAGGACCATAGGGGGGGGGGGGAGAGCCAGCCGAACAGAAACGCTACGGCGCGGGTAGCCAGGGAGCGTTGTCGGGTCGATGTAGTCGTTGATTACTGCAAAATTGCGGGCCCAACCGCCCAGCGGCGGATTTTATCCAGGGGCATGCCCGCTGCGTTTGCGCCGGAGGCCGCGCCCTTCCGTAAGGAGTGCGAGGTCCACACGAACCCTTTGGCGCGGGGGGGGGGGGGGGGGGGGGCTCGATTGATGCGGCCGACGGGCCGTTTGAGCCATCAATCGTGGAGGGTGGAGGCGTTCCACATAAGGGGCGGGGTAGCCCTGTCGCCGGGGAGCGCGTAGAATCGGTCAGGTTGCTTGGTGGAGGGGGCTGCCTGGAACGCTGCGTCGCGGTACACGATGAAGCGGCGGAGAAGGGCTGTCCACGCGGGCACGGCGGTGGCGGCAGGTATTTGGAGTAAGGGCGTGAACCCGTCTCGACGCTTGCGATGTCCTCCCTTCTCGCTGTCGACGAGGAGGGTGATAATGTGGGTGTCCATGGCCATGTCGCGAAGTCGGCAGGAGACGCGGGACTCGCCACGGGAGTAAAACATAAATGTCGAGCATACTACTACTGCGGCGCCTTCGCGGATGATGGTGCCGTAGCCGGGGGTGGCTATGAGAAGGATAGAAAGGTCGTCGAGGATGTCGGTGGTGACGTCGCATGGCAGGGGGCGCGCCGCAGCTCCTCGCTAGGCTTGAGGCGGGCTACCATGTGGCGGGCCGCGTCGATGCTCACAGGTTCGTCCTGTGCAAGACGCGTTGGCTTTCCCGCACGCCCGAACCGCGTGTGAAGACCCGCTGTCCTCCGACCGCCGGTACCGTCTTCTTGGGTGCGATTAGCCGACTTCTGCCGGTCTGCTGCAAGCTGACGACGTCTTATAATCGCACCTTCAAAAAGGCAAGCGCTAAAACACCGCGCCCCTATTCTCAACGAGGCCCCATTCCAACCGCGCCTGGTGCGCGGGTTGGTGGTATTGGTGGCCCCTCTGCGTGGCCTCACAATGGCACGCTCCATCATGGCGCCGACTGCTCAGCGCTTCGGCCTAGCTAGCCGATTCAAACATCTACCTCGGGACTGGCAACGATTCCGTGTCCGGCCGGTGGCCGACTCGTCTACTACCGTGACCGAACGAGCTGCTCCCTCCGGTCGGTTACTCATGCCGCGGCGTGCGACGAGCACGCAGCCTAGGGCGGCCGATGTCGCTCCCGAGCGAGGGCGGACCATTGCGGGCCACGCGCGTGGTCCTGTGGGCTCCGGCTCGCGTGCCGACTCGTGCACCCCTGAGTCGGATTACATGCGCCACCGGATGCGACGCAGTTGGCAAGCTTGGGCGGACCTCGGCGTTGGCCGCCAGGTCGTCGACATGATTCGCAACGGCGTGTGCATCCCGTTCAAGAACGGGCCGCCCGCCCCTTTCAACCAAGGGGTCTCGATGGAGGACGCAACTCCCGACCAACTACGCTTCATGGACGACGAGCTGGCACGCTTCCTGGCTAGCGGAGCGTGGGAAGAAGGCCACTGCTCGCAGTGGGTTTCTCGGTTGTTCCTTGTACCTAAACCGGGCGTCAATACATCGCGGCTCATCATCGATATACGACCCCTCAACCGGTATTGCGAGGAGCGAAGCCTGAGTTTCGAGACTCTCACGCGGCTGCGTCATCTGGCTCGGTCGGGCGAGTACATGCTCTCCATGAACCTACGGGACGGCTTCTACGCCGTCGGCATCGCTCCCGAAGACAACTGCCGGGGAGCAGAAAGATAGGAAAGATAGTTTTCACCGTCAAGTGCCGAGGCAAGCTCTACCGGCTGGCGGGGCTCCCCATGGGGTGGAGCATGAGCCCCCACTACTTCTGCTCCCTCACTGCGGCGTTCAACCGCCATCTGCGACGCCCCGACTTCGCAGTGACCTCCCAAGGAGTGCGTCGTGCCAAGCTGAGCATGGGGCGACGTCAAGCGCTGCGCAGCCACTTCCGTGGCTGCCGCATGCTCCCCTACATGGACTTCATGTTCTTTGCGTCCAGACGTGCGCAAGCCTATAATGTGCGCGACCCCCTCACCTCCCCGCTCGGACGGCTACGTCTCAGCCGACATCCCGACAAGGGTCAACGGGAGCCGGTACACCGGCTGGAGCACCTCGGTCTAGAGATCGACTCGCGGAGCGGTACGATTCGAGCCACCCTTCGGATACTCGATTCGCTCGCTGCTACCATACACCCCTCGGCCTCATCCGCCGTGCTAAGCGAGACCGGCAATGGCTGCCTGTGCGAGAGCTCGCGTCCCTGGCAGGACGCGCTCAATTCTTATTTCTCGCCATCAAGCCGGCGCGGTTCTACCTGCGCAAGCTGCACGACGTGCTCCGCACGAAGGACTCATGAAGCGGGCGCGTCAAGATGACGCGACAGCTCCGACGCGACCTCGGGTGGTGGGTGGCGGTCCCCAACCACAGCAACGGCCGCTCCATCTACACGCCCGTGGCGGAGGCTGCCTACATGCATGTCGACAGCTCCGGCTACGGGTGGGGCGCCGTTCTCAACGAAACCACCGAGGCTCGCGGGTTTTGGTACGACGGTGACCGCGAGCTGCACATCACCTACAAGGAGCTCAAGGCTGTCCGGTACGCCGTGATCACATTCCTCTCGGAGCTGCGGGGTCGAAAGATGCTGCTCCATGAGGACAACATGGGTGTGGTCCACGTCCACGCCAACCTCACCTCCCGCTCCCCTCTATCTGCTCATGACGGAGCTGCGAAAACTGTTGTTCATCCTTGACTCCAACGACGTCTCCATCCGTGCGCGCTACATCAAGACCACGGCGAACATCTGGGCTGACCGCCTACTCAGCCGCGAAATTGACTACGACGACTGGGCGTTCAGCCTACGCCACTTCAACCACCTCGATAACATGTGGAGGCGTCACACATCGACCGCTTCGCTACCATGGAGAACGCGAGGCTCCCGCGCTACAATTCCCGCTGGCGTGACCCTTGCAGCGAGGCCACCGACAGCTTGCGCTACGATGGCGCATGGCGTCGTGAGCACAACTGGTGCAACCCCCTTGGGGCCTCATTGACAACCTCGTCATCAAACTCCACACCTCTGGCGTGGCGGCCACCATCATCGTGCCCTACTAGCCTGACCGCGGCTGGCACCAGCGCCTCTCAAAAATGGCATCCGAGGTGATTGTCTTGCCACCCTCCCCGGACCTCTTCGCGCCGGGCGGCCTCGGCGTGCGCACTGGCGTCGGTCCTCCCAAGCGGCTAGTGGTCGCCTTCCGGCTCCCCCTTCGGGCCCGGTGCCCGGCGCCGGATTTGCAGCCAAGCGCCGAGACAACCGGTATGCGGTTCACCGCCAGCATCGCGAAAGGGCATCACCAAGATAAGGATAGCAGGCTTCATCAAGATAAGAGGCTACCCTTGCCCATCACTAGGCATGTGCCGGTAGATGCAGCCGATTCGGACTTATATTTTATGTCGTTGCTTGCCGCTCTAGCCTAGTCTTATATCAATGAGTGCTAACCGTCAAAGATAGCCAAGGAGCATGAGATGGCAGCTAAACCTAAGGCAGCTAAACTTTCAGCTCAGTGTGCTACGCATGCTGCTGGCCGAGGCCGTGGCCGGGGCCGTGGCCAGGGGTAGCAGTCGCACCCAGCAGCGCCTACTGAATAGCCAACACATCCGGTTAATAGGCAAGACACTGCCACTGACGTGTCGTCCTGTGCTCGTATAGTTGGCAATCAGACGGGATTTCATATCAGAGGCGTTGGGCGGCTTCGTGGAATTGTGCGCTGCAAGGAGCCGGACTGCCTGAAGCCGAGGTGCATCTTCTCTTGGCAAGCATATTATGATGTTGCAACATGGTGCTTCCATCGCGAGCTGATGAGGAGCCAACTGTCACACCAGAGGAGACTACCAATTGGCGGTGAGCTGCTATGCCCTCCCCCCTCTGCATGCCACATTCATCAGTATATCATCTGCAACCGACACGCCATTGATTGACCATGTCGCCTTGCTGTGGCGCAAGTGGTTGGCTGCCAATGGCCGTGCAAACGGTTATAATTCTGACATTTTCATGTGCGGCATGCAACCTCTGGATGAGCACCATCCTCATCACGCTTCCTTTGTGTGTGATTCCCGCCTGACATGTGCTGCTCCAGTGGAGATTGAGTATTGCACACACAAGAAGAAGAACCCCACTTGGGAGCAGTTCATCCCCACCTTGTGTGCAGTGTGTGCAAGATAATCAGGTGAGGTTTGCTGCCACCATGTGCTGCCCCCCCAGCCCCCCTTCACGCTTGCCACACTGCTCGTCCCACTGATGATGCGTTGTGCTGATGTCCATGTGATGAAGACGGAGGACTCATAGATGAGGTGTTACAGACTGTCTACACCACTGTTTCGCCTAAGTGCAAAACCTGTAAGCGTGCCGGCTATCATGTGCTCGTGAGGGGCGCCAAGGCCAACTGTGCTGAGAAGATGCGAGAACTTGATAGGAGGCAACATTGAGCAGCATGGCAACGCAGCGCGGTGAGAGTAGCAACATATAGCAGTGGCATACATCATCTTAGCAGCATTATAGAACTACATTGAGGGGTGGATAGGGCCATGACCGTATGGTTGGGTTGCCATGATGCTGACTGGAATATGGTGATGGTTCCAATAAGCCCCCCCCTCTCTCCATTTTATGCTTGCATATGGCAAGGAACACTACCCTTCTGCACACATGCATTGAAACCATAAAAAGTCGTGGCGTGTGGTAATTATAATGCACCTTTGGGCATGTTATACTAAGTACTGTGAGATCAACATAAATAAAGTAGAGTGGGGGTGGAAACAGAGGGGGGGGGGGGGAGGGTTCTAAAACATAAAATCAAATCGGACCTGCCTACATGTAAGGCTGCATTTCATTTTCGGCCGTAACCGCAAATAATCGTACGGGTACCCGGAACGAATTTACGGTTGCGGCTCGCGAGTAGTCGTAATCGCTTAACACGGAATTGAATTATTGAGCCTAAACTAGCGGATTTGCGGCTCGAGGATTTGCGGCCTCGCTGGTCGCAACTATCGCAATATTTACGACCGCCCTAAATATGGCTCACTGAGCCGTAAATCGAAGTAATACTTTACGCATAATATACATATTCAGCGCAATGTACAGGCCGGCCGCAAAGGGTCGTAGGGGCCAAGCGGCGCCATGCTTGCTGCTCGGCCCGGCACCAGCCCGGGCGCCATGGCATGCTGATGCTGTGCCCGTTTGAACGCTTGACTCACATGACTGAGGGGGTGCGGTCAAACGTCACTGACATGGCTCCTCTGCCAGTCGTCCGCCCACATCGTGCCGTGTTGGGTGCTCGGGCTACAGCACTCCCAAGCGACTGTTCGCGATGGCCACCACCCCCCTTGCCCGCGCCGCCGCGGCCGCAAGCCCCGCTTCCAGGCGAAACAGGCATAGATGACGATATGTCTCCGCCCTAGCTCCCAACCACTTGGTGGCAACGGCCGCCCGCAAGGGCGCGCCGCCCAGAGCAAGAAAGCTCGCCAGGAGGCGGCTGCTGACGCCGAGGAGGAAGACCAGGAGCGCCCCTCCAAGCACAAGAGCGGCTGCGTGGCTGCCAATACCGCTACCGGTGGCAAGGCCCAAGACTCACCAACGCCTACAGAGGATGACGCGGTGGACAAGACGCCAAGTGACATCTCCAACACTTTGCTGGGAGTGAAAGGGTCACTGACCAGCCAAGTCGTCCACATCAAAGAGCAAGCTGAGGCTGCGAAAAAGGTTTCAACTGCAAAGGGAAGGCTTGCAACCATGGAAGGTGTCAAACTGCAATTGCAATGTTTCCCACCAAATACCCCACAACACACATTTACATTGCAATTACTGTTTGAGCTGATAAGTATGTCCATGAACTTGGCCAACAATAGTGTCACTGACCAGCAACGACGTGCCTGCTAGTGCGGCCCGTGCTGCATCTACGCCAACGTAGTTGTGTCACGCACGCCGTAACGATGCTACCCCTCCCTCGCTCGCTCATTACTATATATTTGAAATTGCTGCCTCTTGTCCATATGTCATGTCCCTGCTGCATCACTGCGCGGCGTATCTCCTACAGTTGTATCGGATTTTAGAGCGAGCATGCTGCTGCCCTGCGGCAGCTGTATCATTTTTTGAGCGATCATGCTGCTGCCATGCTGCACAAGTATCAGTTTATACAACCAGCATGCTGCTGCCCTGATGGAGATGTATCAGTTTATACAGCGATCATGCAGTTGCCTTGCTACAACTGTATCCGTTTATAGAGCGAGCATGCTGCCGCCCTGTTGCAGCTGTATCATTTTTTTGAGCGATCATGCCGCTGCCCTGCTGCACATGTATCAGTTTATACAACAGCGAGCATGTTGCTGTCCTGATGGAGCTGCATCAGTTTATACAGCGATCATGCAGTTGCCTTGCTACAGCTGTATCCGTTTATAGAGCGAGCATGCTGCTGCCCTGCTGCTGCTGTATCAGTTTTTAGAGCGAGCATGGTGCTGCCTTGGTGCTGCTATTCGATGGTTTGGCAAGATTTGATGATGTGGGAAGGGAAAGTGAATTGCAATTGTTGCGGAACTCCTCCAGCAAGATCTCGGCATCGCCACTCGCCAGATGCTCAGCGTTGTCGACATAATCCAGATGCCACTGCGTGAACTCCGGGTGCCTACGGCGGGAGGCGCCTCCTTGCGCTGACGTACCGAACGCGAGGCCTCCTCCGAGTAGTCGCAGCACGGGCAGGTCCCCATCCGCGCTCGGCATTGAGAGCCTGACGCGCGCGCGAGCCTTGTCGCGCCGTCTCTTCACAAGCGCGACGGCGGCAATGCCCGCCACAATGGCAGCCAACACACCGTGGCCATCGGCCAACGCGAGCTTAGAGTATATGGGCATGTTGAGACAGTTTAAGTTCCCTGAGCGGGCTGCGCTGGGATACGCATAAGATGGTGATCGTCCCAGTGCTGGTGGGGGAGAGGGTGCGAGATCTGAGCAGCCGCCAGTCCACCCGCGCTTTTCAAAATATTCAAAAACAAATCGCCGCCGACTCTGCGGTTGCGGATGTCACATTTCACGGTGCCGGCCGCAACCGTAAACATGCCGAATTTGCGGTTCCTACGGGCATTTTAGTACCGCACGAATATTTGCGACTACGGTTACGGCCGATGAAAATGAAATGCAGCCTAATAATCCCACAGTGTGAATTACAAAACGTAAAATGACGCTACGGTACGAGCGTATAAATTTACCCCTCGCGAAATTTACCGCAGAAGTATCAATACTTGTGCTTGTGTAGCAGGAGATCATTACTCGCTCCCTACGGTACTGGTGTGAATTACAAAAAGGCCAGTTGCATATCCATAGCTAAAAGCAGTACTAAACGGTCGATAGATAACACCTACTGGTACGGTACCGGCGGTGCGGTAGTCGCTACATGCAGGGACAAGCCAAGCCAAGCCAAGCCAAGCTGTGTTTTAAACTGTGGTCCAACAGTGTTGGAAATTTCGTCATTGGACTCCAATTGGTCTTGCAGAACGCTTCAGCAACTTGCTTAATGACTATAACGGAGCATCGCCTACCTAGGGCTTTCATCCGTAACTGGATCGCTGCCTAAACGGCCGTCGTAGAGACACTGCAAGGGTTTCACTGGTGCCAGTCATGTCCCGGGGACGGAAAAAAAAGCGAAGTACGCCGGCCGCCGCGAACAGACTCGGCATGTATACGGTAGTAACGGCACTACAGGCTACAAAATAAAAGTCGAGACAGTTTGTACCAGGTTTGGGTTGGAGTTGGGTTTTCAAAACATTAGGTTGCACTGCAGAAACTCAGAAGAAGTTCAGGCTGAGGTCAGGAAAGAAAAACTTGATCAGGCGGATATGGAAGTTGGGTCTGAAGTAGCGCTTCAGTGCAGCCTGAAGGCATGCTGCACTGTAGTGCGATGTATCCGTACATGTAGCGACTAATCCTTGGTTTCTTGATCGCCTTTTGCAGCTAGCTCATGTAACCATATAAATCCTTAGTTAGTCGCTATGCCTTGCAGTCATCTAGCCATATGTGTTCCACTTGCCCCGTATAACCCCACGTCACCGCTCCCATGACTGCTGAAAATAGTCAAGTCAATGGTGGACTCCAATGATGCTAACTTGTAATATTACATGTGGAGAAGGCCTACCATATTATGTGAAATATGAGGGAGTCCCTTCTGGATGGCTTTATTAGTTTTTTTGCCATTGTTGTTGCAAATACCTTGTATAGTAGAGGCCGTTAGTATATTATTGCATCACCGCCCTATGCGGGAGTGCATAGTCCACGAAACCATGCATGAGCATGTTGCTATATATGGTCATGTTGATGCATTTTGAACCATGTTGATAAACCATGGCAAATTATACAACAAATCCTTACCACTGCTTATGACATGACTACATTTTCGTTGGTTCCTGCGTTGGAAATTGTAGTTTCAATGCATAAATGACTCACACACATACTAAACACCTCTGACAACCTATTAACCCGCCCTCTCTAGGTGCGAAGCGGGATTGCATTGACACTTATGACAATCTATGTATAATCATATGTATAACAACATAGTACACATTACATTATTTACATAATAATCCAGCGAAGCGTCGATTTTTCGGCGGTGAGCTTTATTGCCGTACGGGTACCCGTAAAGTGCAGCGGATCGGGCCTGTAGGTGCATGACTAGGCGCTTATCTACTGGCATGTACTACTAAGTACTATAATCCACCCACCCGCCCGCCCACGGCCCACCCGCCCACCCGCCCACGGTCCTTAATTACACAGCCGTCCGATTACGATCTCACGGTTGGGCGGTACTGGTACTGGTACTCGCTACTCGCTGCTGGTAACGGAAAATACTTCAAAGCGCTGGCAATGCGAACGGTCGCGGCTGGTAATCCTGGTACTGGTGTGAATTACAAAAAAGGCAGTTCCCCAGAACTGCTGGTACTGGTACTGGTACTCGCTACTCGCTGCTGGTAATGGAAAAAAAAACTCTGGTACTTCAAAGCGCTGGCAATGCAAACGCTCGCTGCTGGTACTTCAAAGCGCTGGCAATGCAATTCATATATGATTACATGTGCTAGACGCAACATTCAAGAAATCCACACAGAAATCCAGAAGGAAATCCAGCTACGGGCCAACAGAGGCGGGAACCGCCATGGTAGCCACCGACCAGGCATCGCCACCAGCCAGCCGCCGCTCCACGCAGTAGGGACGCTCTCCCCAGCACACAATCCCGGGCCACTCCAATAGCGGCACTAGGCCGAATGTGATGTGAAGGCGCCGACAGGAAATGAGCTTCGAAGTTGAGGTCTCGCAGCAAGGAGCGGAAGTGGGGGGGGGGGGGGGGTCCAACCCAGAACGGGGCGCCACGGGCGTGCAACAGACGCAGGCCACCCAACGCCAGATCCGCCGCCAGCTCGGTCGCGTCCTTTTCCGCCAAACGTAGAACGGCTTTCCCAGCACAACATCCCGGGCCACTCCAATAGCGGCGCTGAGCCGAATGTGATGTGGAGGCGCCAACATGGCAGGAAGGGAGAAAGTGCTCAACGAGTAGGGAATGGAGAGCCGACCGGGCCAGCAACGACGTAAGACGCCGGTGTCCAGCGCGCTTTGTTCCGCCCAACACCAGATCCGCCGCCAGCTCGATCGCGTCCCCTTCCGCCGAACGTAGAACCCCCTTCTCAGCACAACATCCCGGGCCTCTCCAATAGCGGCACTAGGCCGAATGTGACGTGGAGGCGCCGACAGGACAGGAAGGGCGAGGGTGCTCAAAGAACAGCGAACGGGGACTTGACCGGACCAGCAACGACGTAAGACGCCGGTGTCCAGCTCACGCTGCTCCTCCGCGGCAGTGGCAGCACGGACGGGGCCAAGGCTACCAAGGCGCCACCCGTGCACGATCCCCGCCCCCATCCCCAGCCGGGGGTGGAGGCGGAGGAAGAGCCCGCGATTCCGAGGGCCGAGGACGGTCGTCGGGCCCGCCCAAGCGGCGGTGGGTGGGAAAGGTGGGTGGCAATGCAATTCATGGAACTGTAGGCCAGTGATATAGAACCCGTTCTTTTTAAATTTTCTGAAGAATCGACGCATCGCTGATTCAACTGTCAAGGTACTTCATATAATATCATTATTGTTGTGGGCGGTGTGCATTGCACGCCGTTGCATCAGCACCGACCACTTTATCACACGACGCACCCCGCCCGGTGTTGAAAACCGGCGATATAGCACGCGTACGGTGTCTCCAGCGGTACCCGTAGATAGACCACCTCCATCCCACCCCCGAATCGTGCCGAATCGGCCACAAGCAGTGTACACGACGCGCGAACGAGAACGTGTAGACCGCCACCCATAGCCCCGTAGGGACTAGTGGAGGAATTTGGGCCGTGTCGCGGGGGGATTTGGTGAAGCACAGGTCAAGAATCGCGCGATTCGGCCCGTGTCCAACCTCCGTCCGTAAACCGCATTTCCTCTATTTTCCGAGATTCTCACATCTTCCCATCGTCCCATCGCTTCCCAACGCGCGCACCTACATACCTCCGAAGGCACCTAGAGGTATATCGGTATGTATCGCGAGAAGATGGGTTAGTATATACACAATCTCTGCGTGCGCTGCGGTGGGTGGCACGTCGGCCGCACATCTACGGATGGTGGTTGACCGTGGTCCGATTCTTGCTGCACGTTTTTCTTTATCGGCTCGGAAATGGGCGGGGGCACGATGGGGCACCCTGCGGACGCCGGTAGGTAGATGTATAGATGCCTCTTTTTGTGGTAGTAGCACGTCGTGCTGAAGTGTGGCCTCCGCAAGGTCTGGCTGGATCCCAATGAGGTCAACGAAATCTCCATGGCCAACTCTCGTGAGTGCCCCCTTCAGCTGGAATGGTATAGTTGGCGGCGGCCGTACAAACGCTCCCAGCAACCCTCTGAATACTCTTTTGGCGTCCCACCAGGCCATCCGCACCATGCGCTTCCACCTCGCCCATGCTCAGAAATCTGATGCTGACGAGCGCCGCTATTGTCGCGCGCGCCGGTGCTGACTGTTCGTGCAGGCGCGGTGCACGGTAGGGTTGGGAGTAGCTAAGGATTAATTGCGCTAGCTACAAAATGCGATTTGAAATCACCGCCCTTAGGATTGTTATTTGCGGCTATTGCCGAAGTCGAATGATGTGAGGATATATCCTATACCCTCACTAACCCTAGTCATCATAGCACATTAGGCGCGTAGCGCGCGCCCGTCTAACGACGGGGCTGCGCCCGCGCCCTGTCGGCCACATCGCGCCACCTGATATATCAGGCACGGCGCCTGTCGGCATGTATCGATATCATACTCCACCATCACACCAGTGAAATAGCGACTGGCACTCACTCTCCACCACGCGCACCTTCCCTCACCCAAATGAAGAACCGGCGTACATGCGTACGTACGGCCTGTCCGCACCCGGCATATTTGGGCCTGGTGAGGCCATGCTGTGTTTTTTCCAGCTATTGATAGGAAGGGACCAGCGCTACAGCGGCGCATTACCTTGCCATGCGCAATATCTCACATTGGAGAATTACGGGTAAGGATATAAGGACTAAGCGGCGCTTCGCGCCGGGGATTTGTGGAGGTGCCCCTACCTCTTGGGTTGAGCCTGGTGCGGGATGCGGGCCGCTTTTAGCCGGCTTGTAGTGTTGATCTTGTAATACTGTTGTTTCCGGGTAATAATCAGTAATTTATTTTTCAAAAGAGACGTATTACTGTATTGCTGATCTTGTAGTGCTGTTTTTTTTTTTTTCGTTGTTAAGTAAGTAACTGAGTTTAGTCAGACGACGGACCGAGTTGTGCGGTCGAAGGACTACCACCTGGAAAATATAGCACAGTAGCCAGTCATCGGCTCTGTCTAGAATCTTCCAGGATGGGACAGTGAGCAGCGGACTCGCGACCGCACCAGCTCCCGACCTGTTTCCCTGCCTGCCTGCAGCTACTACTTAGCCAAATGTCTAGACCATAGCGCTCATCCCTTTTGCTGTTGCGCTTCACGCACCAGCAATCGCGCGGCACCTGTGCCGCGAGGGGAAGCGATCCTTGTCGATATTATCCGCCTGCGCTAGCACGACGCCCTGCGCACGGCATTGTCAGGGCTCGGTATGCCTGACAACTCCGGTGACGCCCCTAATGGCCTAGCCGAAGACCGCATCGCCGCGCTGGAGGCCGGTTTCGCGGGGCTTACGGAGCTTCTGGAAGCCCTACGAAGTGACCTTCAGCGGCCTAGTGGTTCTACTCCTACCGAGCCCCGCGCGCCCGCTAGTAGCGCTGCCGCGGCGAGCTCCCAGCACGACGCACCGGCTCGCGCAGAGCAGGTTTCTGTGCCCCAGCCCCAGCGCGGTGGCCCTAGTGCCGCTGCCCCTTCCTTAGTCTGGGAGGAGTGGGCTCATTTAATTGGCCCCGGCTTTTCCGTCCAGCCCAGTCCCGGCCTCTCTCCGATTCCCCAACTGTACGACATCTCATCTGACGAGACGCACCGCCAGCTCATCGCGCGTCGGCACTGGGCCACTTTGGATCAGTACCGCTCTCTGTACTGCTTTGGCTTCTACGATGCGGTGGCCCACGCGGCTCTCTGCGAGGCGCTCGCGTCGATTAAGAGAGCGGCAAGCGCGGCGCAGCCCCCTGGTGAGGAGGACCTTCGCCTCCTTGAAGCGGGCGTGGCGGCCTACGACGCCTCAAATAAACACCGGCGCGACTTCCTGGCGTTTATCCGCCTCAACGCGTCGAACGATGCGGATGCGCGGACCAAGACAGTCGCACAGGTGGTTCGCCGCAGCCTCCTCAAGCCCGGTTTCGCGGACTATGGTTCGGAAGCAGTGGCGCAGCTCAGCGACGAGCTTTTGCGCCGCGAGGCCGAGTACAGCGTCACGGCGGCGGCAAAGGCATCCGTACAACAGCGCTTCGGCGTGGGACCAGACCCCAACGAGGAGGAGGACAACGACGACGAGCCACCATCCAGAGCGCGACGGCGCCGGCCCTCCGGACGCCGCCCACGCCCAGACTTCCGCCCCACAGCCGACGACGCCGACAAGGGCAAGGGCAAGGGCAAGCCCTGACGGTGCGGCCCGCCGTTCCGCTTCGTTACCACGCCCCTCCACGTTTCTGCGCCATCGCGTGCGGCAGAACTGGCGGGAGTGGCGGCGAATCGGGGCGAGCGGGCGCGTGCTCCGGTGGGTTCGCGAGGGAGTGCCGCTACCTTTCTCTGGCGCGGCGCCCACGCCTTTCCACCGGGGCGTCTCTCTACAGGACGCTACGCCTCAGCAGCTCGAGTGGTGGGAGCGGGAGAGCCAGCGACTAGTAACAGTCGGCGCGCTAGAACCTGGCGTGCGCGAGCACTACGTGTCGCGAGTCTTCCTAGTACCAAAGCCGGGCTGCAACCAGTGGCGCCTTGTAATAGACCTGCGCCATCTAAACTCTTACTGCGCGGTCTATTCCATGCGATTCGAAACTCTGCGTCGCCGGCGGTACCTGGCGAAACGCGGCGACTGGGCGTTTTCCTTCGACCTGCAGGACGGCTACTACGCCCTGGGCTTGCGGGAGGACGTCCGCGACTTCTTTACAATCAACGTACGTGGCACCCTGTGGCGCTTCGCGGCCCTCCCCATGGGTTGGTCGCTAAGCCCTTACTACTTCTGCGCTCTGATGGCGGTCATGGTGCGCTACCTGCGTCAACCAGACTTCGCGACCTACAGCAGCTACGGCCGGCCCTTCCGTCGACGCTTGCGTCGCCGCAAGGCGCGCGGCGTTTGCCTCCTACCGTTCATCGACGACTTCCTGTTTCTGGCACCGTCGCGCCAGCTGGCTCTACGCCTACAGGCCGAGGTCGAGCGAGTCTGGGGGCGCCTGGGCCTGGCCAAGCACCCCACCAAGGCGCACCCCGAGCCCACCCAGCAGCTGCAGCACTTAGGCCTGGACTTGGACCTGGTCACTATGCAGTTCCGCGCCCCAGCGGCGAAACTGCGTCGGCTCTCCAACCTGGCCCGCGACCTCCTGTGCATCGCTGCGCGCCGCCGCCGCCCCGCGCCGGCCAAACTCCTTGCGTCTCTCGCCGGGCAGGGCCAGTTCCTCTACCTCGCGATGCCTCCGGCACGTTTCTACCTCCGCGAGGCGCACACCGTCCTGGGCCGATGCTCCTCTCCGAGCGGCAAGGTCGTTCTGACGCGTCAGCTCATTCGCGATTTGGAGTGGTGGCGCGATGTTCCCACGCGCCACAACGGCGCACCGATTCTGCGCCCGGTGGAGACAGCCTATTTGCACACGGACTCCAGCCAGTACGGCTGGGGTGCGGTACTGTGCGAAACTACGGAGGCACGCGGATATTGGTACGAGGAGGATCGTCGACGTCATATAACGTACAAGGAGCTCAAAGCGGTACGTCTCGCCATACAGTCATTGTTGCCACGGCTGATGGGGCGCCGCGTACTTTTGTACGAGGACAATCAGGCGGTGGTGCATATCCTGTCCAATTTGACTACTCGGTCACCGGTACTTATGGCGGAACTTCGCAATCTATGGTATTTGCTGGATGTACACGATATTCGTTTACGAGTACGGTACATTCGGTCTGCGGCGAACGCATGGGCGGACAAGCTTTCGCGAGAGAAGGACTTTTCCGATTGGATGATCAATCCTCGTATATTCCGGTACGTCGATCGCATATGGGGACCACATACGGTCGACCGATTCGCAACTATGGAGAACGCCTTGTTACCTCGGTACAACTCCCGGTGGACGGTCCCAGGTACCGAGGCGGTGGACTCCTTGGCCCAGTCGGACGCCACCTGGCGCGCCGAAGTGAACTGGTGCAATCCCCCCTGGCAGCTGCTGGACGATCTGGTGCTAAAGCTGCAGCAATCGGGGGCCGCGGCGACCGTGGTCGCCCCGGCCTGGCACGGCCACCCTTGGCTCCAGCAGCTACACGAAATGGCTACCGAGGTACTGCACTACCCTCCTTCCCGCGATCTGTTCTTTCCCGGGCTGCTCGGGCGCCGCGCGGGCGTCGGGCCGCCGCCCTGGAGCGTGATGCTCTTCCGCCTTCCCTTCCGTCCTTCTTCTACCGGTCGCGACGCGCCGGTTACGGGGCGTTAAGTGCTGTTGCTGCTACCTTGGACGTTTCCGCGGACGCTTTTCAGATCTCCCGTACAGATGCTCACAGCAGACAACACCCGGCTGTGCGGTACGGGTTGAAATCGAACGTACCGTCTGCACCATGGGCAGCGATTATGCGACCTGGGCTACTGCGGTTACTCGGCGACGACGAGGTTGGGCGCCGTGCCGCGAATTTCTTGATGTCTTCGCGCGCGGAACGTACCGTGCAGTCTTACGGATCTGAATTCAACCTATTCTGCGAGTTCTGCGCGCAAAATGGGAGACTGCCGGACACGGCGGATCCGCCGCTCATCGTTCGGTACATCTCTTGGGTTGCGGCACGTGGCCGCAACAAGGCTGGTGCCTTTGGACCCTACCTTTCAGCGATCAACGCCTTTTTCACCGATAATTTCAAGGAGCCGCCGGCGCTTGGGCCTTTCGTCAACCAGGCGATGCGCGGTTGGGAGCTGGCTCAGCAGGTGCTGGACGCCCCGGACTACCGGGTGCCTCTGCATGCGGACGTCGCCCTCGCCTGTGTTCGGCGTGCGCAGCGGCTGGTTTCTCACAGGTCCATCGCGTGCGACCTGCCCACATTCCGTGCCCTGCTCGTTACCGCGGTCAATTTCCTTTTTTGTCACCGCGCGGGTACTAGTACGGGGTGCGGCGTGCGCGATTTGGCGGTTGATTCCCGCAGCATTACGCTGTACCGTCGAGTACTTAAGGGCAAGCCTTCCGGGGCGCCTCGTCCGGTGCTGCAAATTTCCCGCGAGGCGCACCCCGAAATCGCGGAGCTTTTGGAGTTCTTCGTCAGCTGCCGCGATCACGTGCTGCCCGGTGCTACTCGGTTTTGGCAGCTCCCTGATGATGATCCCGGCACGTGGACCGCGGCTACTGTCTCCGAATGGGTAACTGCCGCTGCCTTGGCAGTTGACGCTACCCCGCCTGCTGGTTTCCGCTGGTCGTCGCACAGCCTTCGCAGTGGCGGGGCGTCCGCGGCCTCGGCCACGGGCGTCCCTATGCCTACGATTCGCTGGCTTGGCGGCTGGAAAGTGGGCAGCGGCGTGGTCCTCAATTACATCGTGCCAGGCATCCTGGAATCCGCTAGGGCCCGCTACTTCTTCGGCTCCCTGGCACCGCAGCGTTCCGCTGCTAATCTTTCACAGTGACTGGTTTTCACCGGTAACTGTGGCCTTCCGGTTTTGCCTGGCAACGTGACTCGCACTCTGTCTAATCGTTGTTAAGTACTTAACTGAGTTTAGTCAGACGACGGACCGAGTTGTGCGGTCGAACGACTACCACCTGGAAAATATAGCACAGTAGCCAGTCATCGGCTCTGTCTAGAATCTTCCAGGATGGGACAGTGAGCAGCGGACTCGCGACCGCACCAGCTCCCGACCTGTTTCCCTGCCTGCCTGCAGCTACTACTTAGCCAACTGTCTAGACCATAGCGCTCATCCCTTTTGCTGTTGCGCTTCACGCACCCACCCGTCCCACCCATCTTGTTTGGTGTGGCGAGGGGCTTGTAAGACAAGACACTCGCTTCTGGCAACGTGACTCGCACCCTGTCTAAAACAGATTAAGTCTGCAAGCCGCGTAAAAGCGGGCCGCCTACTACTGTGTGCATTACAAAAAAGCCAGTTCCCAACCCACCGCTAAAAGTTGTATTACCCCCCCCCCCAAAAAAACAAAGCAGCACTACAAGATCAGCAATACAGTACAAGCCGCCTACAGGCGGCCCGCATCCCGCTCGAGGCCGCGCAGGTCGGGCCGGTCGTCAGGTCTACGGGGCGGGCACGCCGCGAATCGCCACGCCCGCCGCCTGTACCGGCACCGGACGCCGGACGCCGTCGTTCGACCGTCGCCCGTCCGTCGACGGACGCCGGGCCCCGGGTCGGCGGACTGCCCCCGCACCGCGGCGACCCCTTTTTACAGCATCATTTTACAGCATATACTCGGACCACCGTATATTCCCCTACCTCTTGGGTTGAGCGGAGGAAAAGGAGAGCCGCGTCCGAAATCGCCTGCAATATGTGAGAATCGATACCGGTTGCAATACGGTTTTATCACGGAGTTTTAGGCGTCCGTCCTCCGTCCTCCGTCCTCCCCCATACGCGCTTCGCGCATGAACCGTCATACGTTCGGTGTTCGGTCGTTTGATTTCACGGTACAGGTACGAGGACGGTAAGGTTCTGAATGGATGCGCGTGTATTCTATCCCAGGCACGTCATATATTCGTCTAAAACGCCGAAATAACGCGGTACCGCAGCGCGTTTTTACTGCTGAATCAGCAAGCGAGACTATTCAGCGACAATTCCTTACTTATACGGTAGTCCAAGTATGATGCTGTAAAAAGGGGTCGCCGCGGTGCGGGGGCAGTCCGCCGACCCGGGGCCCGGCGTCCGTCGACGGACGGGCGTCGGTCGAACGACGGCATCCGGCGTCCGGTGCCGGTACAGGCGGCGGGCGTGGCGATTCGCGCCGTGCCCGCCCCGTAGACCTGACGACCGGCCCGACCTGCGCGGCCTCGTGCGGGATGCGGGCCGCCTGTAGGCGGCTTGTACTGTATTGCTGATCTTGTAGTGCTGCTTTTTTTTGGGGGGGGGGGGGTAATACAACTTTTAGCGGTGGGTTGGGACCTGGCCTTTTTGTAATGCACACCAGTAGTCAGCGGCTCGCTTTTAC
The DNA here is from genome assembly GCA_006384855.1 of Tetraselmis striata. Taxonomy (NCBI): domain Eukaryota; kingdom Viridiplantae; phylum Chlorophyta; class Chlorodendrophyceae; order Chlorodendrales; family Chlorodendraceae; genus Tetraselmis; species Tetraselmis striata. Next base: position 166,568 of record VCJN01000990.1, read on the forward strand.
GCGGCTTGCAGATTTAATCTGTTTTACAAAATAATACGTCTCTTTTGAAAAATAAATTACTGACAAATCTAACGCTATTATTCCCGGATCACAGCCGGCGCGCGCCCAGGATCACAGCCCGTACCTGTGCCCATGGGAAAAATAGGCGCCTATTTTTACTCTGATGCGTAAAAATAGCTCCTATTATTAGCCGGATCACAGCCCGTACCAGTTTGGATCACAATGGAATATATATCGAAACGGTACGAAAATACAACGGAAACTTAGGTGCCTCGCTGGAACGGTTCGCGCGGCGCGCGCCAATATCAGCAGCGCGCATTTGCGATTGCGCGCGAGTGCACATCATCATCATCATATATCCGGGACGGACATAATATATGTCTAGGGATTAGTCGCTAGTCGCCAGACATACGGAAATGAACGTCCGACCAAATACCCTGTATACCGTATCTTCGTATCTCCGCGTACGGGGTGTCAGCGCAGCAGCGGCTGCGCGCGACGTGACGACGCGATGCTGCACCACGACCACAAGTAGCAGCAGCGCGGCGCAGCACGAGAGTTTATCCGTCGTCTGCTGCCACTTCGGGTAGTATGATGCTAGTATCAGCAACACACCAGCAGCACCGGAAGCATATCCTCGACAGCAGCGCAACCTATTGGGGATGACTTTATTACTGTGCGTCGTATACTGACGACGACTACCCGTACCTATACCGCTACGATGGACGATTACCTCGGCGGGTATACAGCAGGGCACAACCGCCGCACAGCAGCGCGCCTGCGGCCCCACTGCGCCTGCCAGACTCTGCGGCGCGCAACGTGTCCACTATCGGTATTGTAGTCTTTGAAAGCGGCGCCGAACTAGCAAGTTACGCGCCTCGGCGTACTGATGGCGGCCAGACTGGCTCTGTCCCGAACGATTGCCATGAGCCACATGGACACATGCAAACCCGGAAAGGTCAGCGAGCTGTACCCGTTGTTGTGGCCTGGCCTGGCCCCTATGGTGAAAACCAAGTGCCCAGGCGCACGATGTGAGCTCTATCTACCCGCCTTTGCTCCAACTTTATGCGTGCATGCCCAGACAATGACATGTTAATTCTCGCTCGCCCGGCGCTCACACAGCCCCCCCCCCCCCCCCCTGCCACCCGCCGGCACGCTAAGCAGTGGACGCCAGGAGTGGACCATGTCCCTAGTCGTACTGAGGGTAGATTGCCGCAGACCCCCCCCCCCCCCCCCTCCCCCCCCCCGCCCCCAAACATGCCTACGTACCTACCATCCGCACGCACGCACACACACACACACACACACACACACACACACACATCGCCCACTCACAGATACATCACCGCCTTGATATGTATCGAGTGATGATTATTAAGTTACAACACGATGTCATCTCTAATGTCATGCAGTGGCTGGTTAGGGGCGATGATGCCGACCCACACTGTGGATGGCGCTACATAGGGCATATATCTGGCGGCCTGGTGGTGTGATCTGCTGTGCGTGGCGGCAAAATAGGGCCCATGCTGGGATGGAGCACGCGATACCACGTGGTGATACCACGCAGCCAATGAGGTACCCACCGCCGCCAAGTTATAGTGCATTTTGGGAGCTGAGCACGCAGTGGCTAGTCGAATAGGTGGCAGCACTGATAGGGACGGCTGGTCCGTTGGCAGGTGCACAGTGTAGCAGTGCTCATGGACGGGGGCCGCACCGGAGGACACGGGCTATGGCAGTGCAGCAGCGATGCCCTACAGCCAATCACGTATTCCTTTTACTCATGCATTGAGACATGACGTGTGTGGACAAGCGGGCAGTAGCGATGACAGGCACCACCGACAGGTCCATATATCGAGTCAACTGCACAAGGACCTAGAATGTGGCGGAGCGCAAACAAGAGAGGAAATAGGGTATCTCGCGCATAGCATGATGAGGAGATGTTTCCATTCAATAACGAATATGAGGTAGTGGAGGGACCTTTCCAGGCTTCACTTTCAGCTTTGAAAAGTTTTTCAGTCCTTGCCCATCAGGCAAAACATCAAGTGCGTCTGCAACCTGAAGGGCTGTCATGTTGCGCTCAGCGGCAGTCCGTTGATCCACTAGATCTATAATGGGCTTTCGGAGAGAATAAAACTGCTGGCCTTTCTCTGACTTCCTATATTCTTTCTACGCTGGATAGGTATCTGGACTGTCAATCATTGTTTTATTGGTGGCTTGTGCCACTGTTGCGTCCGGCTTTTCATGCTTTCTTTGGCGTCCCATTTCTCGTGCTCTGACCCGGAACTCATTGAGAACTTCCGGCAACGTGCCATGGTAGGACTTGTCCTGCAGGCACGCAGCAGTGGCCCGAGGCCCTTATCTCAGCGTCGATATCTCATAGCAGAGAGGACGTCGCAGTGTAAATAAATTGTGCGACACCTCAGCAATCATATGCATAGACATACATGAAAACAATGTAATGACACTGTTGCTGGTTGTTAAAATTCATATGATTCGCTTTTCAGGGAAGGAGCAACGGCTGGCTCAGTGTTTACTTCTCTCCATTCACCAGCTATCTTGCAGAACTCAATTTGCCAATTGGCGAGCAACGGCATCGAAAGACTGATTCGGATTTTTATGGAAACAAGATATGATGTGAATAAATTCAGCAACGTAAGTGCGCTGACTCCATGATATATTATGCAGCAGTCAAAATCAAAGTGATACGTACTAGTGACTACTCGGGATGATTGGACTGAATAATTATGCTCATGCCCTCACGTCGCCACGGCTTTCTTCTTTCCTTCACCACCGACGTCTCGCACATAAATGTACCGCAACCATTGCTCAGTAGCACGATTCCAGCCACCAACACTCGTCAGGATGGGATACTCATGCGAGCGGTTCTTGTCAGCATCTACCCATCCCACCAGATTCACCCAGTGGATGAATTTTCTGGCTTTTGAATGGTAGACCCTGCACACATACCTCCGGAAACATGCATGCTTAAAGGACGATGGATCTTGGCCACCATTCAACCAAACTATTAACGCACCTCACGAAGGAGTCCACTTGAATTGCTGCCGCAATGGGGTGCAACATGAGGGAGGCAGGGGGCAAGAGTGTGTAGTCATTGTTGATAATCCGCAACACGTGTACACCACAACGGCACAACGTACGAGTCTGTGCCACTGGTGCTCGCAAAATAAGGACTGCAAGCGCTGTTGTCTTCGACCAGCTTTTTGTAGACGAGGTCGTCTATTACTGCCGCTTCCGATTGCTCGCGTTGCGGCCGGCATAGTTACTGCGTCCCCCTGCATAGCCAATTGCAACTTGCAACCAAAGGTAAACTGTAAGCGGGGCAAATACCGGCGGTGCAAACTGCTGCATACGAAATGGTCACGCGGCGGACCAGCTAACTCGTACCGCGCAGAAAGTCGGAGCCGAGTGGCGGCAAGCGATTGCAGCTCTCGCAGCAACGAATCAACACAATTACACAGCGGCCGCTGGTACATATGATACAATGATACCTAGTGATGCGTATCCGCCCCCCACACGTGTCATATACAGAGCGCTGGAAGTTCGCTGCGGTGGTGCTGGGGCGGCAGCCCGGGGCAGGAGGAGGTCCGATCACCAACCCGCGAGCCCCGCTGCCACGAGATCGACGCGAACGCCGCCTGCTCCTCTGGATTGGAGGGGGGGGGAGGGGGATTGTCCTGCTCCGCAAGGGGGCCGAAGCGCCAGTAGGGCCTCAGTTCAAAACCACCACCCCATCCTGCTTCAAATTTCCAGCAGCGCAAGTCGACCACCGGAGGCGACAGGTAAGCTTGTAGTAACCCTGTAGTCCGATCCTGGCTAAACAGTACTTTAAACATGTGATTTGAGGCCTATTATTAGCCTCGGATACGGGTCTAGAGAACGATCACCGCCTATGTGTCCGTGATCGGGATCACAAACACCGGTGATCACAGCCCTCGGGAGTATTAGCGCTACGCTAAAAGCATTATTACCCGGAAACAACAGTATTACAAGATCAACACGACAAGCCAGCTAAAAGCGGCCCGCATCCCGCACGGCCGCACCACGCTCAACCCAAGAGGTAGGGGCACCTCCACAAATCCCCGGCGCGAAGCGCCGCTTAGTATATATGGTCGCTGTATAAATAAAGAGGGCGAGTCTCGCTTGCTGATTCAGCAGTAAAAACGCGCTGCGGTACCTCGTTATTTTGGCGTTTCAGACGAATATATGACGTGCCTGGGCTAGAATACACGCGCATCCATTCAGAACCTTACCGTCCTCGTACCTGTACCGTGAAATCAAACGACCGAACACCGAACATATGACGGTTCATAGACGAAGCGCGTATGACGAGGACGGACGGGGACATTCGTGATTTTTGCAGTATGTTTCCGGTATAATTCACGATAGATTCGTCTTAGTCGCAGGATTTTAACGGACTGTGGTAGGAGTGCCTAGAAATCAAACGAGCAAAGATCGAACGTATGACGGTCCATTCACGAAGACGCAGCACACGAGGACGGAGGACGGAGGACGGACGCCTAAAAATCCGTGATAAAACCGTATTGCAACCGGTATCAATTCTCTCGTATTCCAGGCGATTTCGGACGCGGCTCTCCTTTTCCTCCGCTCAACCCAAGAGGTAGGGGAAAATACTGAGTGGCATGTAGTCGCTATCTCTTACTTCGCCGATGTAATCGCTGCTGTACGTAGCGACCAGTGATCCTATTTCGTGCTGGTACGTATCCCATAGCAATCCTTACCACTCGGAACGGCGTACTGCCTGCTGCAGCTACGGGGGAGCAGTGCAGGTTCGGCTCCTCGGAATGCGCTTCGGGGCGCTTGTGCGGAGTATATGGCCCCTTGTGGATATCCGCAAATTCCTCGTCAGGGGCGTCGCACTCACCGCAGGACGAACCGCGGGTGCCGGCAAGGCCGGCGCCGCCATGGCACACGGCACGGAGCAAGTGGTGCCAAGGCGCCGGAATTGCGACAGGCCGCTACAGGCTGCGGAGGGCGTGCGCATCTTGCTGAGGCCGATGACGCTAGACCCCGCGAGTGCTTGGTCAGCCAGCTGATTGTGTGCGGGGGTCAACGCTCGGTCTACCAAGGACCGATGCTGACCGTCGACCAGGCAGGGCCGCAGCCGAGGGGGGGAGGGGGTTGAGGGCCAGAAGGCTGATTTGTATCAGTTTCGACACTGGACAAAAATCTCACTGTATCCACGGAGTATACATCCCAAAGATGAGCCAAATTGTAATCAATAAATAATGTTGATACATGCCAGGCATTTTTGGTCAGGGTTAAGGATTATTAGTCGCTACTCAGGCCGGAATCAGCAGGACGGAAATGCGAAGAGGGTGTTTGAATCTGCTGCCCCTGACGGTTGATAAGTTTAAGTGGTCGCCATACCCCGCCGCGGCGCAGCAGGTTTATAAATTACATGTACGAGCAATACACGCGCGTCCTACCGGCAGCGCCAGGGTCTGCTCGTCGACGCAAAGTCGCGACTAGCCCCTATAAACGCCGATGGATGAAACTCCGCCGAAATGGCAGGGTATAAACGGGCGGAGCGACTTCGTGCGCCGACGCGGCGTCGATTTGCGGCTATCGGCCCCGAACGTCGCATCAGTGTGACATCAAGCGAGGTCGCATCAGCGTCACTTCCCAGCGTTACGGATGCTCCATTGGGGAAAATTCCACCTGCTATTCCTCCGCCCCACCAACGGCTCCAATAGCGACTGCTGATGCACGACGCAGGAATCGGCATGCAGCGCGCGCCGGGGCAGGAAACCTCGAAATCTCGTCGACTGAGGAGCAATACCACCGCTCGTAGTGAGGGGAGGAGCTAGAGAAAAGTATACCAGGTATCACTCCGTGGTGGAGGATTGCGGCCGGTTGGGAAAGTCCGCTTTGACTGCGATCTACATCTTCGCGGCGCTGCCTGCTGCTGTGCGCATCCACCCCGGGGAGTATCAAACTATTGAGCGAAAACAGTAAGGTCCATTCATCGTTTGCAAGTGTACATACATGCTTGCCACGCCACAACAACCCCGGTCACGCCCCACGCACAGATCACCGTGCACGAGGACGAGCCAGCCCAATAGCCAGCCTGCTAGGCCTCACTCTGCATAACAGCACTCGAGTGGATGGCGTACAGCTGTGTTGCCTGCTCGCTCAGCTCGAGCCTCGCCGAGCCAACCAATTGCTTCAGCATCACCTTCCACCGCTTACGGGCCTGAGCACACACAGGCGCAGGCACACACATGGCGTAAGTCGAGTGCTGCCGCCATTCCACATCGGCACAAAGAGGGGAGGGTAGGGGGGGGGGGGGGGGGGGGGATATTCCACAGGGAATCAGTGCCATGGCCGGGGCAGCATGAGTGCGTAGGAGGTAGTTGCCGGGAGGGGGGGGAGGGGTGTGAGGGTGAGTGGGGAAGGGGGAGTACCTCGCCAGCCTGCTTGCCGGGCATTACACTCGCCCAATCCAGGTTGTAGCTGTACTCGACGCCGTCGTCTGTGCAGGCCTTGAGCACCCCCTCCACCAGCTGCAGGTCCTCCTGGGGCTCCCAGCCCACCCCCGCCGCGCCGGCGTCGTCCCCCCCGGCCGCCGCCAGCACCTTCTCCCGCAGCTGCTCGTACCACTTCTTGGAGCACTGCGTCGCGTTGCGGGTGGGCACGGACTTGGCGACCTCGACCCAGTTGACGGGGTCCAGCTGCTCGAGCTCGTTGACCTCGTCGAGGTTGGCCGGAATTTGCCCCCGGCCCTTCCTGAGCCACGTGTCGACAGCGTCCAGGAGCTGCTCTTCCTCCTCCTTGCTCCATCGGCCCTGTGCGGCCCGCCACGCATTCAGCAACCTTCCCGCCACCGGCTGCCTACCCATGCGACCACCATTGGAAAGGGTGGGGCTGCATGAGCAAGCGCCCCGACTTCAGTGGAAGGGCCTTGTCCAGGTACTGTACGAGGTACCACTTAAAGCATCGCCAAGGGGATCGCTGCTGTATCTGCAGTACGGTATCCGTCCTGCATGTGGCGGCGCACTCATAACAAAGACATACAAGATAGACGGGTTTTGGCGCTGCCGCTTTCTTAGTTTCGTGATATGTACGTTCTCTCTTCGTTTGGTTCTGGGCAGCAAAAGGCGAGGCCGTTTCTCGTAGCTAGTTCATTTGAAGTGAGCCGGCACCGGTAGGGGATACTGCATAAATTCCGTCTCTATTGGGGCGTTGTGCTAAAGTTTCTACAAAACGTGCTGCACATTTCAGACACGAAAATGCTTCCCCACTGCCAGAGGACGACGCCATGTGATCACTCCTGGCAACCTGTCTTAGAACAAGTGCTCCAGATCACCCACAGCAGCTGGGGCTGATGTCCACTACAAAACTTCAACAGCAAGCGACCGCGCCCCGGGTCGGCCAGGTCTCAATATCGTGGAGCACTGGGGAGGGATCAAGGGAACTGGGCTAGCCGGCTCACACCTTGGCGATGCCCTCCACGCTGATGATCTTCCATCGATCACGGCAAGCTTCATGTGGGGGAGACACGGGGATGGAGGCACGTTCAGATAAGGCGGGGGGAGGCGGGGGGGGGGGGGGGGGGGGGGGGGCAAGTGTTTTTAGGGTTAAGGGTTTAGTGGTTATTAGGGTTTCAGCGTAGGCTGGGCACTGCCTTTATGGGCGGAGGGCGGCATCGGACCTGAGTTGTAACGGCCCAGCTCCTGGCCGACGTTGACCCAGGACTTGCCAAACCGGGACACCAGCTCCAGCAGCTGCGCGTCCTCGTGCGGCTCCCACTTGCCCTGCGAAACCCCAGCGCCCATGAGCCTCAGCAAAGCATCGGCTCAAGATGGACCAACGGCCATACCATCCCCCATTTGACGTTTCAGTTCGCGGGGTTGATGGCAAATGCACACGATGTACGTACCAGGCTAATGGGCGGACATTTGAAATCCACGTCCGTGGTACATTCGTGTATATTCGTGTATGTTAGAAAATTAGAAAAAATGTCCGCCGACAGAAAGAATTATAGGTGTTTATACGTTTGATTCAAAAACACCTTTTACAACATCGTCCACCCTTTCCATTGTCCAGATTCGACCTTCCCATTTTGCTCCAGCGCGTATTATTGGTTTCATGGGTCTGTAAGCATGAAGAATATGCTTGTGTGACGCTTACTTAGGCTGTGATAAGGCGAGGCAGAACTTCAGCCACGCGGCACGCCCGCCACGGGAGCGGGCAGCCGGTGCTGGGAATGAGTCGCGTGGGGCGGGGGGGGGCGGACCTCGCGCGGGCGGGGCGCGTACAGACGGTGGCCCGCATGACACACCGAGTGGATGGTGCGGTGCGGCAGCGCCCTGGCCACGTACTTCCACAGGCCTGCAGAGTGGCACCGGCAGCAGCTCAGAGACGCGCAACTTTTCACACCGGCTTCCAAAGAGAGGTGAACAGGGCAAAGTAGAGGGTGAAGGGGGGGGGGGGGGGACCTCTGGCGTCGGAGGACCGGTTCTCGGAAAGCCAGTTGGTGTTGTCTGTTGGCAGGTTGTGCTCGCTGCAGTAGTGTGTGAACGCCCTGCGAGACGAGTCAAAGCAGCTGGCCGTGACATCGGCAATCCGGCTGAAGCGGTGTTATACAGTATCCACCCCGCAGCCACCACCTCTCCCACAGCGCCTGGTCGGATTGGGCGCGTACCGGTGGATGGCGGCATGCTCCTGCTCACTGTACGGCCCCTTCTTCGCGTCCGTGCGCCGCTTGTCGACGTCCCATGGCAGCTGCCACTCCGCCGGCATCACCACCAGCGGCGCCTCGCCCGCGCTGCGCCCCGGCAGCACCTCCGCGCCCGCGGGCACCTCCCCCGCCGCCAGGCTCGCCAGCCCCTCCGCCGCGCCGCTCAGGTCCCGGGTCCGCGTGGCGTGGCGCCGCCCCGCCGCCTTGAGCGCCTCCAGCTGCTCCGCCATGTCCGCCGCGCTGCCGGCCTCGATGGGCGGCGGCAGCGCCTTGGGGCCAGACTTCCGCACGCGCCGCTTGGGCGCTCCCGACGCCTTCCCTGCCTTTCCTGTCTCGACGTCCTCGGCCTTCTCGCCCTCTGCCCCCCCCATCCCCTCTTGCGCCGCTACCGCATCCGCCAGGATGGCCTGGAAGTTGGGCGTCGGCGGCGCCTCGCCGATGGCCGCCCTCCTGCCTGCAGCGTCTGCCCCCTGGGGCGTCGATCTCCCAACGCTCCCAATCGCCCGCGCCGCCGCCACGTTCTTGCCCTTCTTCCCGCCCCGCTGCACCGCGGCAGCCTCTGCCACGGTCGACCCCCCCTCCTCCTCCTCCTCTTCCTCCGCATCGCCCTTCTCCTCGGCCCCGCGCTCCACCACCTTCTTTTTACCCGCCTTGCGCTTCTCACCATGCGCCAGTCCCTGCTTGCCGCTGGAAGCCTTACCGCTGGTTGTCTTCGCCCCTGCGCTGCCGCGTCGCTCCTCCTCATCGCCCTCCGCCCCCGCACGGCCATCAGGTGCCTCCTCCTCGTTCGGCACCTCCGCCTCCTCTGCTCCCTGCTTCTTGGCATTCTTCCGCTTCCTCCCCTTCCCTGGACCATCTTCCTCTGCAATGCCCTTCCCCTTGCCGCTCTTCTTTGCCCCCTTGCCCGCCGCCCCCTGCAGCACCTCCTCCATCTTCTCCTCCTCCCCCTGCGCATCTGCAGCCTTCTTCTTCGCCTCTCTGCGCTTCTGCTTCCCCTCGTCTCCCTCTGTCTCCCGAGCTTCGCTTCTTTCCTTCTCCTTCCTCCGCTGCTTTTTCCTCTCCTTGTCCGCAGCGCCGTCCTCCGCTCCCTCCACCGCAGACTTTTCCTTCTTCCGCTTCTTACCGGACGCCTCTGTCGCAGGCGGCGCCTCCTGCTGGCCATCCGAGCGCAGCGCGATGTGCTCCTCGCCGATGTCAAACGCGCGCTCAGCGCTGATGACGCAACGTATGCAGGGCCGGGGGAGGGGGCTCTCAGCTTGACACTCTTGAGAGACTTGCAAGTGTGGGGAAGGCGGAGTGGCGGGATTGCTCTTTTGAGGGCCGGCTCACGTGCTGGAGCGCAGGAAGCGGCCCCACTCCTTGCGCAGCTGCTCCAGCGTCCCGGGCGACGCCTCGCCGTCCGCAGCGGCGCCCGCCACCTCCAGCGCTGCCTTGAGCACCACATGCTTTCGCGCCTGCGGGCCGGTGCCAGGCCCTTTGGTATTAGGCTTCCTCTACGGCTCCTTTGATGGTGACAGCTATCAGCCCGAGTTATTTTGCCGGGCGCCCGAGGGGAGTGGCAGGTTAACCCCTGTGGCTGCATTACAGACAGCATAGAGGCAGCCCATACATGACCCATGGCCGCGCGGTGCAGAGCACTCCCAAGATGGACGGTGCCGACAACATACATGGGGGCCGGCTACTTTTCTGAATACAACGTGTGCAGCGTGTCGCTAATACTGATTGGGGGGGAAGGGGGGGGGGGGGGGGGGAGAGGGAGGGCACCTTGCCGCGGCTGAGCTCCTTCCCGCGCTCCTGCAGCAGCTCCGACAGCAAGCGCGCCCACTTCTTGGAGGACAAGAGGTTGCGGTCCTGCGCGTGCGCGTCCATGGTGGGGAGGTCTTGTGCAATCGCCCGTATCAGCCTGCTCCTCTCAGAAGGTTGCCGGCCTGCTGTGCATGGGAGTACCAGTGACGCTCCGTCGGCGCGAACCCGAGAAAATTGAAGACAGCAAAACAGCAAAACTCGACAGGCGTGAAACAACGCGCGTCCAAGAAGCAAGATGTAGGAAGCGGGCGAAAGTTCGGAGACAGCTTGCAGTGACGGCTCGCGCAGAGACGCCAGGTGACGCAGGGGTATGGTGGAGGGGATAGGCGACAGGGGCAGGGGAGGGGGCAAAGGGGGCAACTGCCGCCGCCGGCAGGCAAGACCTGAACTAGGTTTCGGCGGCGCGCGTCGTGGCGGCGCCAATATCGGGGGTGGTACCTGCCTCGCTGCCAACGCTGTCCAGGCGGGGCGCGCACCGTCGGCGGCGGCAGTTGTGGTGTCTTGTGCCGCAGAATGGGTTAAGAGAGGAGGTTGACTGCTACCTTTACCGGCATGTGTCGTGCTCGGCGCGAGGGCTGTGAGGGTGGAGGCGTGTTACTCCGGGGGTAGTTCTGACGGCGGTGGGACGGTGCTGATGCGCTGCGCGCGCCACAAATACAGAAAATATGTCTCATGTCCAAGTGAGATGTAACGTGATGATATCGCAATTTAATCGTGGACATCCCGCCTTCTCCCCTCGTACCCTCGCAGTACACGCGCCGCACCAGCGCGACGCCCATAGATATGCTCCCCCGCCGACTTCATATCGCCTGCTGCGCGCGCGCAATCGACGACGACGCGAGCGCGGCGGCAAAAATGCGATGCTGAACGCATCTAATCCTTATAATCCTTACCTGATCCTTACCTAATCCTTACCTTAATAATCCTTAATCATTAATCCTTACCGATGCGCCCGCGAGTCCGCGACTCGCTACTGATGCGAGCATCGGTACAGGTACCTGGTATGCGATAATTGCTGTTTTCTCACGCCTGCCCCCCCCGCCCCCCCCCCCCCCCCCCCACACACACACAATTTCATTCCCGTTAGTACCCCTGAGCTGTAGCGCTGCCGGTCATTCTGTGCTTGAGTCACCCAGTCGCCCGAATCCTTGTGTCCGTCATGGTCGCCGCTCCATCGGGTGGCCCCGGCGCCATCAGCTACTCGCCCCCCCGTCGGCCGCCCCCCTCTTGCCCAGGCACGGGCGCGACGCTCATCCGCCGCCCGGCCGCCCTGCGCGCCCAGCAGCCGCCGATGGCACCTTCGCCGCTGTCACATCGCTGCCCTGGGGGATCAGCCAAGCGACAGATCGCTCCGCCTGCACGCGCAGAGGGCAGGTGGGGCGCTGCCGGGTCGACGGAGCAGCCGGCGGTGGCTGGTGTCGAGGGGGAGGGGGAAGCGGCACAGTTCGGCGTGCTGGGCGGGCTGGATTTTATATACAGCCAGAAGAACGGTGTGGAGCAAACACTGTGAGCCCCTCGACCCCCTCCTCCCTCCCCGGCCCCCTTTCCGGGACGACCCAGGTGTCAGGGAGCGGCAGGCCTCGGCCCGGCTGACAGCCCGCCCGCCCCCTGGCTGGCGCCGGCGCGTAGGTTCAAGGGCAGCGTGCTGGGGGTGGATGCCGACGTCGCGTCGTTGGACTACCGGGAAACGGCGCTGCGCAGCCTGAGCCACGTGGACGCTGGCTTCACGGTCCCAGAGAGGTTCAAGCAGCGGCTGGGTGCGCCCCCCCCTCCCCCCCCCCCCCCCCCCCCCGCCTTACTATTGATTCGCACCTGGTGAGAGGCCAAAGGAGCGTGACCCTTTGCTGCTGTAAACCTGTACCGGGTGTATTTCTCATCCAAAGCTTACAAGTATAAAGACCGCAGGCGTTAGTCTCGGCTGGTGACGGTTACAGCAACACAGGTGCGGCCAGTGGCGGGGGGGCGGCGCGCTGAGGCGGCCGTCGCCGGGCGGGTGCTCAGGCGTGCACTTGGCGAAGAACTACCTGGCGGGCGACCTGCCGGGCCACGTGCCCCTCATCCTGGGCATCTGGGGCAAGAAGGGCTGCGGCAAGACGTTCAACGTGGAGCTGGCGTGCGTGCACATGGGCATCACCCCCGTCATCGTCTCGGCAGGCGAGCTGGAGGTGCGCGGCGGTCTCCCTGCAGCGCCACCGTCTTCCCTCTGACACTCATGTCCGGCCTGCCAATCGCTGCGCTTCCCTTTTGACAAGGCATGCGAATGGGCTTAGGGTTTTGGATTTCAGTTAGATACCTCACGGCGCTCCAGGTGCCGAGCTGCCCCCTGACCACGCCACTGCGCCCCTGCATGGTGCTTAGGATGAGGTGGCAGGCATGCCGGGCCTGCGCATCCGGGACCGCTACCTGGAGGCAGCCTCCATGATGCACGTGCAGGTGTCTAGTGTGGCGTCCAGCCCCCCTCCTCCCCCCCCCCCCCCCCCCCTTGAACTATACTCCGCGCATAAGGCATCACCCCCCCCCCCCCCCCCCCTCCCCCATCCACCCCACCCCATCGGCCGCTCGATCTACCTGTGGCACGCAGGGCAGGCCCACATGCCTCATCATAAATGACATCGACGCCGGGCTCGGCCGGTTCCGCGGGGAGCAGATGACGGTAAACAACCAGAACGTGCAGGTGCGCATGACCCCCGCCCCCCCCCCCTCTTGGTCCATCGGCAACACGGAATGGCGAGGGCTGGCTTAGGAGGCCGCCGCTTCCGCCTGCTGCAGGGCACCCTCATGAACCTCTGCGACGAGCCGCAGCAGGTGCCTCCCCCGCCTCCAACCCCTGTCAGGTCCATTACTCTGTGGCGAACCCACCTCTGCTTGCGCATGCCATATGCGGGGGCGGGTCAGCCGCGCTGGCCGACACGGTGCGTTGCGCCCAGGTGAGCGTCGGCAAGGGGTGGGTCGAAGGCACCGCGGTGCCGCGCGTCCCCATCGTGGTCACCGCCAACGACCTGTCCACCATCTACGCCCCGCTGCTGCGTGACGGCCGCATGGATAAGTTTTACTGGGAGCCGACCGCGGAGGAGCTCGCGCAGGTGCGGGGGCGCCGTGGCCGAGGATCGGTTCTTCGCGGGGTTGATTGGGGGCTTGATGGGGGCTGTTCTGCGCGCCAGTCGCGAGCGCTGGCTGCTGCTGCTGAGAGTGGGCTTGGGCGACTTATCATGTGGAATAGCTGCCGTTAATAGATCAGATTCATGCACCTGCGTCGACGTGGGAGTCAGAACATGCCATGAGGTCAACTGCAGACGAAAGTACATCAGAACACACACGAATATTCCTGTATAGGTAAGCCCAATACAAGGCTGCTTATAAGGGTTCCTGTCGTCGGGCCAGCACCCGTAGCTGAGTGTGTGTCAACTGCATACAATGCCGTTAACATAATTCAATACGGTCCGCGGGGCAAAAGAATTAATATTATGCACCTTTGCGTCCGAGTATTCGTGCTGTATTCGTGCTTTATTCTGACTTGTTTCTCCGTTTTAATGTTTTTCCCTTTGCGGTGACGTCGGAAACGTTATTTATTCGCAGACAGTTTGTCTTTGTGCGGTAATATGGTTAAACGGGCTCAGCCCGGAGGCCTGGGGGTTGCTATTATATAGTGTATTATATTATATACTATATGTTATGATCTATAGTTTGCAGTTATATACAGCAAGCTACAGGTGCTAGCCGGTTTTCGGGTTTTGGGGGTTAACCCTAAGACCCCAAAATGTATATTTACTGAGAGAGAAAGACATGGACGGCGAATTGAAAGCATCCTGTGCAACGGCTGATTCACCCATGCTGCTGCTGCTCCGCGCTGTCCCCACTTCTCCGCCAGGCTGATAGTCCTGTCCGACGCGATGCTGTGCCTGCAGATGCTTTGCCAACTCTACGAGCAGGACCTGCCAACCTGCCAGGTAGACAACCCCCGTCCCCCACGTGACTCCTCTGCTTGCACTCCCATGCTTACACTTACACATACGCTCATCACCCCTCACGACACGCACGCTCTCACCATCTCTGTGGCGCTGCACGCTGCTTGCTCCTGCAGGCGCTACTGGGCGCTTTCCCTGAGCAGCCGCTTGACTTTTTCGGAGCCATCAAGGCGAGGATGGCAGACTGGGAGGTCCGGCGCTGGCTGCAAGCCATTGGCTACGAGGTCCCCCCCCCCCTCCCAACACCCATCACCTGCCCCCCAAATCATTTCCCGCATACCAGACATGAACGTATGCTATACACTTCCCAGGACAGCACCGCGTATGACTCTCATGACAGAACATTTCCAAAGACTCGAGGCTAAAGACTCGAGGCGCTCGTGACTGAAGATACCCGCCACCTTTAACTTGAAGTAAATAGTAAACATGGGTGCCGACGCACCGATAACAACCCATAGTATAAACCTTAAATTGGGCTTGCACGCAAGCTATTGGTTCGTATAGTTCTGCCTACATTCGACCTCTGGCAGGCAGGACGGGCTCGAATTCGCAGTGCTCTCGTTACTGCCGGGCACCCGTACCGCCAGTATCAGCGCCTGTACCCCCCGCACATGCACTGCACTGCATGCAACACCCTGGCTATGGGCCAAGCCCTGGGATTGCCTGGACTCCTGTACCCACAGAATGCCTACAGAAACGCCCATGCTGAAACTGCCCCCGCCCTGCTTATGTCCCGAGCACCTTGACCCACCGCCATCTGAGACATTCCGGACCTCACCCGCGTCGTCCCGCGTTCGTGGCAGGGCATGGCGCAGCACTTCACGGGCCCGCGGGCGCGCGTGAGCCTGGCGCTGCCGGCGGCCAGCCTGGAGGCCATGCTCGCCGCCGGGCGCGAGCTGGTGGCGGAGCAGCAGCACGTGCTGTCGCACAGCCTGGCGCGGGAGTACTTCAAGAGGGTGCGCGCCCTCAGGCGCATGTGTGTTGTTAATACAACGTCTGCATGCGCATGCACATGAAGTCTTTCTCTCACACGCATACACACACATACATACCGTGCACGTTGATGCGAGTACATCAGTGTGAAATTAACATGCTACCTGCCTGCGCTCTCGGATGCAAGCTGACATTTGATGCGATGCGGTGCGGCGCGGCTCTTCCAGGGATGGGATGAGGCGCCCGCAGAGGAGGCGACATCCAAGGCGCAGGCGCGTGCGGAGGAGATCGCCGCACGGTGGCGGCAGCCGCCGGACAGCTCGCGGGAGTCGGAGGCCATGAGGGCGGCGCGGGCGGTCCTTCATGGCAGAGAGTGAGGCGCTGCCTGCCTGACTCTGACAGCGGCATCCACCTCCCCCCCTCACCCCCACACACCTCGCCACCTTTCACCATACTCAGCCACACCAACGCCAGACGCTCCTGTCAGTTTCTATGCTTAAGTATACTGTGCCGGACTATGCATCAGGCAAGAGGGGCAAAGAAATGTGTGTACCGCGACCACAAGTCAACTTTCAGTCAGCTCTCTGTCATTGCTTCGATCGCCTCACAAGAAAGGAAGTAGTTGTATTTATGTGGAAAACCTACTGGACAAAGTCACCGCGAGTGTAGACGGGAATCCCCAATCCGATGGCCCAAAGCAGCCTATTCTTGTTGCGACCTGCGAATCCTATTACTGGTATGGTAACGGCCAGCAATTGCCCAAGGAGGGGCTTGCAGGCGGCTGATAATAGGCAGATGATGGGTAAGTATGAAAACCTCGCGTGTTTGGTAACCCGCAGATAAGCAGACGGTGGTGGAGATGGTTGCCAGGATGGAGGCAGAGCAGCTGGACGCAGCGGCGGCGGCGGAAGCGGCGGAGGAAGAGGACACGGCTGCGCCCTGGCGACGCCTGGACCCTGTTCCGGCCAAGGAGCTCATGGATGCAGAGGGCTGGGTGTTCCTGGATGTCAGGTGGGATGAGGACCCCCCCCCCCCCCCCCCCCCCCGCGCGCGCGCCAGCTTCATGCAAACCCATAAAACATGTGTGTTGATGTGTGTGTATTCATACATATGTACATATATTAAATAATCCAGCGAAGCGTCGATTTTTCGGCGGTGAGCTTTATTGCCGTACGGGTACCCGTATAGTGCAGCGGATCGGGCCTATAGGTGCATGGCTAAAGCGCTTATCCACTGGCATGTACTACTAGGTACTATAATCCACCCGCCCGCCCGCCCGCCCGCCCACCCACGGTCCTCAATTACACAGCCGTCCGATTACGATCTCGCGGTTGGGAGGCTATGAGTACTGGTACTCGCTACTCGCTGCTGGTAATGGAAAAAAAAACTCTGATACTTCAAAGCGCTGGCAATGCAAACGCTCGCTGCTGGTACTTCAAAGCGCTGGCAATGCAATTCATGGAACTGTAGGCCAGTGATATAGAACCCGTTCTTTACAATTTTCTGAAAAATCGACGCATCGCTGATTAAACTGTCAAGTTACTTCATATATACACATATATCATATATATGCACATATACAATATTATATTGTATATACGCATATATATGGTATATTCATATTGTTTATGTAAAATTTATACGCATATATAATAAGTATGTAATATATCTAAAGCGATACATACGTACATATGTATGTATATGCACAATATCATATATACACATATGTGTAATTTTATATTATTATGTGTGTGTGTGTATTGTTACTATATATTATTGTTATTATGCATATGTGTACTTATGTGTTGTATGCATGTATATGTCTATATAAACATATGTGTGTGTGCATGGTATATATATATTGAGACATGATATATCTATATCCACATGTAAACCGCACATGTGTGCCTGCATGGATACAAACATGATGTGCATGATATGTCTGTGCACGCAGTTATACTTGCATTTACAAATACATGTATACATACATTACAATACATAATAAGACATAGACATGCAAATACATCAATACGCTTGTGTGTGTGCCTGTCTTTTCTCATACGCGCCAAGTTGGAAGCTGTCTAATTTGAGCTGTGCCACAGGTCTGCCCGGGATTATGGCAGAGATGCGTACAAAAAGGCCGTCAGTGTGCCCTTCTTCAAGGTGGATCCCCCCTCCCCCTTCCCGGCCCTGCGCTTCTCCCACGGAGATCTCGAGCTGCTACCAGACAGCCCGGGCTGCGTCTCAGCCTGCGCTCGGTTGCTGCAGATGGCGGGCATTGGACTGGGCGCCACGGCGGAGCCACTGCTAGAGGAGTTTTTGGTGGCCATGCGCGAGAAGTACCCATGCAAGGACGCCAAGCTGATTGTGGTGAGGCATCTGAGGCCCGCCGGGTGGGGAGGAGGTTTTGTTGAGTGCGCCGGGAGGGTGGGTATACTGACAGCTCTTGGTGACATCACAGGTTGGAGGTGGCGACGGCCAGCTGGGGGAATCGGCCCTGCAGGTACTCCTGGACGAGGGCTACACGTGTCTAATCGAGATGGCGGGAGGCTATGGCGCCTGGACAAAGCTATTCCGTACGCCGCGCCTGTGCTTGTTCCGCTATCGGGGATGCAGCAGCCGCAGTCCGCAGGCTATGCTCGTGGCTGCCCGCTGAGTGATGCGTGCGTCGCCGCACAGGGACCAGCGGGCAGCGCCGCGTCTATGGCAAGTGGGGCGACCCCTACATCCGGCGAGCACGACATGTGGACCGCCTCCAACTGAGGTATCCGGAGCGCCGTCATCAAAGCCAACATACCAGCATGGTCGCGTAGCAGCAGCAGATCGCTCATCCGCTGTGGGAGGCGGCTTCCGGCGGCGGTCCAGTTCCAGTTCCAGTTCCATTTATATATGTATGCGCCGGGCGTAAAATGCCATTTACTCTCCATTTATTGTGCTTATTTAATGCGTGCACAAGTTTTTGAACAGCATGGCAGCGGCTCTGGGCAAACGTCGGCCGTGCAGAGATATCCATACTGTAGCACAAGTGGACGGAAATCCATCGAGAGAGCCGCCCATACCTGCATACATCTATGTATAGGATGCGGCCATATATGATATATCGAGCGATACATCGATGCGTGCCACATCATGTGCGGCAAGCGCTTGCCGCATGCCACACATGCCCTCTCGTGTGCCGATACTACTTGTAAGTTTTTTCATGCCGTGCACGTGCTGGAGTTCTGCTGCTGGACCCCGCCAAAGCTATGTCCGGGTGTCCGAGGGGATTCGGTGCATAGCGGAGGGCAAAGTTTCCAGCTGCAGGTGCCAAGTGGCGGTCGTTGGTGGCAACTGCCGTTTGAGTGTATACCAGGTGTATACCAGTTTCAGAGCGCGTACACGTCCATCAATCGGCCATTGTCGTTCATCCACGAATATTCGTAGTAAGGGCTATCGCGGGTAAAACGTGTACATACATGACTTGCGTCGATTTCTTTCACTACAGGCGTCAAAAGTAATGGGTTTTAACAGCTCAACTTCAAAATCATACCTAAACCTCATACTATACCAGGGACCAAAAAACAATCATCATCATCCCGTCATACTGGTACCCTCCGGCGAGTCAAATTACATCTGTTGTTTTAGGGCCCCCCCCCCCCCCCCCCCCTGTTATTTTGCCCCCTTTTTGATAACCTACTTTACGCTGAAGTCCTACTAAAGTACTGTTCATGAGTTGTTTGCACGCATGTGGCTCAGAATGAGTCCTGGAGCAACATCCACAGCATTGGCAGCCAATCAACAACAGTAAAGCATGCAGGAGGGCAACAACGAAGCATTCATAATGCAGATGGTAGCCAATACAGCGCAGATGAATATGGCTGTGTGGATGAGGATGTATGATCTGTATACGGCATTGCAGACATAATGCATATGTGTAACAAGTGGCGATTTCATGAACCACATTTAACCTCAATAATCACCCGCCAATCATGCACCAGTGATATTGACTCCTGCACAAATGCATGGCCTCTTGCACACCAATGTGGCGTACAATCGTGATATATTGAGGGCGCATTATTGTAGCATAATTATGGATACACCACTCCACCAGAAGACGTCATGCCGTAGTAGCAACTATCAGTATTCTCCGTGTCAAAAGCCATCGATGATGGACGTGGTGGACGGCCCCAGCGCTTCATCCCTATCACATCACTACAGCGCTAGCTCGCCTACACAGGGGGGCTGCTTGCACTAGGGACTGAGATCGCGGGCATCAAAATGCCGCTTGACAAGCTGCCGCCCGCAAACGCGCAGCTCCATGATATGCGCGCATGCGGCCATTTTCGCACGTTGCCAGTGGGCTGCAGTAAATCAAAATCACTGAGCGCACTTAAATACTGGAGCCCCATGTAAAACAACATTTCTACACCCAATATCCTCTAGGGCGCCAAAATACCGAACCCCATGTATTACCTACGACATTTTTTTAAATGAGCTTACTGTGGATATTAGTGGGCTGCTGTATATTGTGGCATGTGCGCGAGCGGGTATGCGCGCGGCGCGATCAAGCATCATCGATCGATCGCATCATCAATTCATGTCATATACACAGTCGCTAACTACATAAAGCAGCGGCCGCGCGGCGCGTCGGCCACCTTTGGGTGGGGCGGGGTCGTGGCGTTAACCAATTCGTGCTGTGGGGGGGGGGGGGGGGGGGGGCGCGCGGGGTGGGGGGATGAGGCGCGGGGGTCATCATGATAGGTGATAGTCCGAGAGTGCGAATCCGAGGGCTGACGAGTAGCGCTGTAGAGGTTACATAACTCGCACGGTCATCAGCATCCAGCAAACCAAGTTAAAAGCAGGCTGGGTAGCTCATAAAATCGCACTACGCTCTCACACATAGGCAGCATCCCCGGCCAGGCGTCCAGCAGTGCGCAGAAAGTCGGCGGCGCCCGCTCTCGCGCGGCGAGTCGTCGCCCGCGATGGACTTCCTGACACGGGGCGGTATGCAGGAGGCCGCGCTGACCGCGGAGAGGCAGCGCGACGCCGCCACCTCCTACCGCACCTCGGAGGTTACGCGGCAGCTGGAGCAGGTGCAAGAGCGCCGCCGTATCGTGGAGTCCCGCGCGCCGTTTGTCTCTGGGGGCGTCCTCTGGGCAAGGGACGTCGCGGCGCGACAGGTACCTCCCCTCACTACCCGGCTCGGCGCTCGGCAACTCTCCCTCGGCAGTCGGCACGCCCCGCCCGACTACCCGTCGATCGACTGCCTTACGTCCGCCACCTGCCAGCAGCGACGCTGCCGAGGATATCGGCGCGTTTACCCCCGCCTCCCGCCGTCGCTCGCAGGAGCGCCAACGCGTGGCATCGGAGGCGGCCCGGCAGCGCAACGCGCGGCTGGTGCAGGAGGCCAGGGAGGCGGCGGTGGAGATGCGCGCGCAGGCGAACAGCGCGCTGCTGCGGGCCAGCCGCGCCCAGGTCCCCCCCCCCCCCCCCCCCCCCCCCTCCCCCCGCCTTTTTCCCGCCTTCTCTTTTTTTTCCCTTCATCCTTATCAATTTAGCCAATCAACGGGGCTTGATGTCCGCAGGGCTAACCAACTCACCATCTCAACCATAGCAGTGGAAACAGGGCCAACTACTCTATTTTAGGTGGTTATGCATCATCTGCCTGTAAGGCAGCTGCTATGGATTTCCCCATGATACCATCTTTGGGCGATTACTACTAGTTCTTTGTCGCTTCAAGCACATGCGATCCTTACTGGATAGGGAACTATCACGACTCACGCCAGCCATCTATCATATTCCAAGCATGCTGCCCAAGTAGCGCTGTGTGTCTTGACTGCCCCCCCTCCCCATCCCTCATTGGCGACCAGGTGGACACCGCCAAGAAGCAGTACTTGGATGCGGTGGAGGCGCTGTACCCGCAGTGGTGCCGGCAAGTGGAGGAGGCCGCAGCGGCCACCAACCAGAGAGTGGGATCCCCCCCCCCCCCCCCCCCCCCACACACCTCCTCCCTTCATCTTATGCTCTCGACATTTATCTCGCAGTCGCCTCCCCTCTCTTCTTACAGCATGTCCGCCTCACTCCTCGTCGCCGCCCACGAGAGCGCCACCCCTGCCCTTCTAACCCCCATCCCCGTCTCTTTCTGCGCGCCGCAGGTGGGCGGCTCCCTCGCCAACACCCAGCAGAAGCGCGTGCTCGCCGCGGAGCGCTTTGCGCAGCAGATGGCCTCCCACCGGGAGATGGCCTCCAAGGAGGGAAATCTCCTCAGGTTTCCCCCCACTTCCCGCTGCTTGACGTACCTCTCATGCTGCCCCCCTGGCCTTGGCCGGCTGACTTGGGGGGTGCGTGTGCTGTCCGCGCTGGGAAGGGCCCGGGCGGCGAGCCACACCGAGCAGCGCGAGCGCGCCGCCAAGCTGGCCGCCGCGGAGGAGGAGGCGTACGGCGCGATGGGGCAGGCGGTGGTGGACGCGGCGGGCGTGATCGCCGCGCTGCGGGAGAGGGAGGGGCGTGAGGGCGGCGGGGCGCTGGCGAGCCAGGAGGTGCGGGAGGGCATCCAGCGGCTGTCCTCATTCCTGCAGCAGCTGGACCCGGGCCAGGCGGGGGCGGCGCAGGTGAGGCGTCAGCGCGGACCCCCCCCCCCCCCCCCCCCCCCGCCCGGCCTCTCCCTATGTTCCCCCCATCGTTGCTCAAAGAGGCATACCAGAAAAAAGTGGTCAAAGAAACAATGCAGAATACACATCGGATAGACCCCGGCGCTATCACTGCGGCTCTGCAGAACCACTGATTATATTTGGGGCAACGAGTCAATCGGTGCGGTTGTTGGCATTGTTGTTGCTATGGTATTGTCCCACTGCAACTATTGTGTTCTCACTCACGCTTATTATTAATTATGTACATATATCGGGTTTGCTGCATGTACACAATATTATTCCGCTGCAGCAGAACGTACACTTTTCCACACAGGATCCGCACTGCTGGCGCAACAAGGGCGCATCCCACATGTGTCCCCACCGGCCAGGATGCGGGTCCAGGGGAGTGCTGTTCCTTGTCCTCGCCTGCTTCCCAGAGAGCCGTAGACCGCGGGCTGAATGCTGCGCGCTTGGCCCCCGCAGGACCCGGACATGCCCCCGGCGTCTCCACCGCCGCAAACAGAGGTGCGTCTTCCTCCCACTGCAATGGAAGCGTTTCCCTCATTGACAGCATGCGGCCACCTGACGCCGCTCTCCGCCGCCGTCCTCACCGCACCAGCAGGCGCCCGCCGCGCCCATGTTCCAGGGTGGCCGCTGGGGCTCCCCCTCACCAGGCGGCCAGGCGGCTTGGGGCGCCGCTGGGAGCCCCGCCCCGCTGGGCGCGCAGGGCCTGTCGGCGGTGCCCATGGAGGTGTACACGCCGGACGGGAAGCAGCAGACGGTGATGGTGCCGGTGCTGGGAGGTGCGCCGCCCGCGACCCCCGCGGGGATAAGATGTGCCATGGGCGCACGGGCAAGGCACACGCATGGGCACACGACTCCACTGCCGGAGCACAGCATCAGCGCCCGATGACTTCAGAAGCGCAGCGAATTCCGGGGTGGGGAACCTGCGCTCGGGCAATGGTGAACATCGAGACAGTACGGAGGAAGGCAAGGCGGGGTTTGCCAGAGTGTGGACGTGACTTGGGTTGGCGGTCGAGAATATGTGGGCGCATCGGGAAATCGAAGAGAATGGAAACGAGGCAAATGGCGAGGGAGGCAGAGCTGACCCCCCCCCCCCCCCCCCCCCCCGCCCCTCGGTTTTCCAATTTTCCCTCTCGCTTTTTTGTGCCGTGTGAGCAGCCTCGTTCCTGGATCCTGGGCGCGGATCGCCGCCCAAGAGCAGCCGCGTCGACGTGAATCCCGCCCTACTGAGGCACATGAGCACCCCGCGAGGTGCGCACGGCGCGCCCTGCCTCTGCCGTGTTCCTGCGAGTCTCGAGTTGAGGGTAGCCGCTTGGCCCGTGCCACGCGCCGCCTCGCGCCGCGTCACTCACCCATGTTCACGACGCGCCAGGGGGAGGCGCCACCCCGGTGCGCCGCTCCGCGGAGTCCACCGGGTCAGGCCAGGCCCGCAGGAGGGACGCGCCCGCCGCTGCTGCCGCCAAGGTGCGCCCCCCGAACCCACCTGGTACCTGGGTACCCGAACCATGTAGCACACTGCTTGCTTGATGGGCGGAATCCTGAATCCGCGTCGAGCGTCGGGCTGAGGCGTCGAGCTGATGGTGTGCCCTCCCCCCCTTCCCTTTGCTCCCTTTCGCCCGCACCAGTTGAAGCAGCAGATGCCGCCGTCTGGGCAATTCCCCTCCCGCTACCAAAACACCTCCGCGGACGTGACTCCCGCCACGAGCGTGGATGTCACCCCCCACACGAGCTTGGACTGGACGGGCAAGGATATGCCCGGCGACCCGGAGCCCGCGGAGCGGTCGGCGACTTTCCACCAGGACTGCACGCTGGCAGACCACCTGCAGGCGGAGGCCTCCCTTGGAAGCGGTGAGCGCCGGCTTTGCCGTCGACGTTGCGGTGGCCGGAAGCGCAGGACCGAGCTGACATCTGTCGCTGCGACGACTTTGCAGGCGATGCAGCTCGATATCAGGACGGAATCAGCTTCAGCCAGGCCGCGACGCCGCAAAAGGTCAGCACCCGGGCGAGCGCTCTGCGCGACAGTCAGGAGGACAGCGTGGTGTATAACTACGCGTTCCAGAGCCCGCCGCCACACAAGCTCCGCGGCGCCAAGACGCCCTCGAGGTAGGAGTCTCGCCAAGTCGGCAGCCCTGGCCGCCGGCAACGGACGGCGCGTGTGCATGGCGTGCCCGTTGGTGCTCACGTCACGACTGTTGTCGCTGTGGTGCAGATCCTCGTCAACAGCGACGTCGCAGGAGCAGGGACCCTCCTTCCCTGTCGTGGCGCCCTCGGCCAGTAGCAGCCGGCGACCCTCGGATCAGGGCGGCGGCCTATCCGCCGAGCCGTCGGCGCCGTCTCTCATGAATGGCATGGGCGGCGGCACGCTGTCCCCAACATCATCCGCCGACCCTGGCGACTGGGCGGTGCGTTCCTCCGTCGAGTCTCGGGCGAGATCCAGCCAGGGAAAGTCGCCTCTGGGCAACCTCGGCGACTCCATCATGAGCGATCTGACGGAGGTGCGCGCCTGCACGCCTTTCGCCTCGGAGAAACCCATTCCCGGCACCGCCTGCCTGATCTCAACATTCTGCTATGACGGGCCGTAAGCAGGGCAGCATCGACGAGGAGACCGAGGAGCAGTTGGCTCATGAGCGCGCCGAGTGGAATAAACGAGAGCAGGAGCGTAAGGTATGTTGAATGTACTCGGCAAGCCCTGCTGGCTGTGTTTTTTCTCGACCTGGATCTCGAGCCGGGCCCTAGTGCTGAATGGCGCGGCCGCTGCATGCAGGAATCCGTTCAACGCGAACTGGACCAAGCCGAGGACACTCGCCCTAGGACGCCGACCATCCAAGGCATGGGCGCCCGAGGCAGCCGGCCCTTGTATCGAACCAACAGTTCTCCGGCGGACCAGCACCGTACCGCCGCAGACCATGTCCAGACCTTCCTCCGCGTCGCCCCAGCAGGCGAGACCTGCATCCGCGACCGGCGTCAAGGCCCGCCCCCTCGGCGTGTTCGGCTTTGGCGGCGGGCTTGGCGGCGGCGGAAGCAGCAGCACTATTCAGGATAAAGCTGCCCGTGGTAGCGGTGGCAGCCTGCGGGCCATGTCGAGTATCGTGAGCAAGGCATTCGACGACAGTGACAGCGACGGCTCAGACTTCGGCTACAAGACTCAACCCGTACTGACCCTGGAGCGCATCCGTGAGCATCGCCCCCTTGGCTGCGGCAAAGGCCAGGGGGTCCATCCCGCTGTCCAGGTCGCAATCGATGGCGAGCGACGAGTTCGACTTCTGAAAGCCGAATGTCTGCCGGGCCGTTGCCCACCGCGAGGATCGACGGCATCGTGCTCGACGCACTAACTGGGGCTCTTCAAGCAAGCCGCCGAGGCCGCGACGCAGCTCGCCGCCATATAGTCGGCCGCAGAGTCGCCTCGCCACCTTCAAATGTCCCCTCTCGGTGCGTGTCTGCATGGTGCGATAGCTAGCACCAGAGGGATCGCAAGCACTTCGGCACAGCGGCGCGCGGGGACCCGGCTGGGGCCAAATTGCATTATGTACAGCTGTAATACATTTAAGAGTTCAGAGTGGCTACAGAGGGCGGAGGGGCTGTGCCCAGGATGGCATCGCATGTATGCCCTACCGCATTTCCCACGGTTCATTGTTCACGCTACGGAGCCACGTGCTGCATTTAAGCACGTGACACCTCGTCTGATCTTGGCGTCAGTGGCTGCCTTGGCACTCAGCAGCGGTGGCTGTCGGCACGCGCTCGATCGTCGCGCCGCGAGCCGGGCGCTGTCACTGCGTCGCGAGAGAGGGCCAGAGAAAGTCGTCCTCCCACTTGCGCGCCTGCGACCTTCCCGATTGCGGCTGGCTCATGGACCGCGTGCGCATGCGCTTCGGCTGGAAGATCGGCCGCTCGACCACGGAGGACTTGCGCTGCCTCTTCTTCTGCTTCTGCCGCGGCGCCTCAGAGGCGCCGGCCTCCTGTGCCGTCTCGCCGCCATCGACCATCGGCTGAGTCGTCGCCTGGGTGTCAACCACCATGGCGTCTGGGTCACCGTTGGGCTGAGTGGCGGCCACCGGCGACGGCGTCGCCTGGCCCTTGTCCGGCACGCGTTTCTGCTCCGCCAGGAGAACGGCCAGGTCCATGCTCTCGGTGCATATTCGCTCATACTGAGCCACCACCTTGAGCTCAGAATCTGTCTTTGGATTCTCGGCCGGCGGTGTTTCGCCCTCCGGCTGGGTTGCTTGCATCCCCGGCGACGCGCTGCGAGCGGAGCTGCACGGCTTGGGCTCGTCGGGCGGGGCTTGGTCCGATTCGGCGTCGACAGGAGCCAGCTCGGAGAGCGGCTGGGTGGGCGGGATGGAGCAGGGCTCGTGCTGCGCGAGGATCTCGTACTCGCCGCTCTCGCCCACGCCGGTGCAGGGCCGCAGGAACCGCTTGTCGCACAGGATGTCGATGATGATCTCCATGGTCGGCTGGGGAATCTCCGGGAAGGCCAGCAGGAGGGTGTTGTTGCTGACAAAGGGGATGCCTGGCAGATCCCGGCAGTAGGTGGCCACCTGCATGCAGAGGTGGCCGAATTAGCCGACGTCCAGCAGGTGGAAACGCCCCTAGGAGGAGATATGCATGGGACCTTCCCACCACTGCAGGGCGGGCAGCTTGTGGCGACAAACAATAACAAATGTATCGCCTGGTGAGCTGCATCGCATGACATTTATTTCCCAAGGCATTTCTCGACACGCCTCTTGCCGTACCTGCTCCAGGCGATCATCCATGACGGGGTCTCTTGTGACATCAGATGCCTGGCAGCTGACGCAGGAGGACTGCATCGCGGATGGGGCTGCCGAAGCTGTTGGTCGCGAATCTGCATGGTCCAGCGGTGAATGTACCCTCATGTTGTCAGAACGTAGTTCCAGTGTCATGCACTGCTGCGGCATACATACAGATGCACATACAAATGTACATTTACATTTGGTAGGTATACATATTATACGTATGCATATATATTTACATGCACATGTACACAAGTATGATGTGTGTGCATTCTGCGCTGCAGAGCAGACGCTTGTGGGCCTCATACTGCGTGTCTGACGCAGCATGCACTGCCTGCATGCAGTGCGAGAGTGCGCATATGCTGTGCAAGTACCTTTGCGCGTGTGCTCTGGCGCCTCTTCTTCGGCGATGTCTAGCTGTGAGATCGGGTCTTGTGAGTAAGGGAACTGGTCCATATGGGATGCCACCCCGAGGGTGACGCCGTGATGCCTGCCGTTCGAGGCATGTCGCGCGGCAGCGGACAAGTCAGCAATGCAACGCGCACCTTACAGCCCAGCCACGCATGGAGATATGCGGCATGCACACCAAACGTTTACAGCGAGTTGGGCTTGAGCGAATGACACTGCAGTTGATGTGAATGTGCTGCCTCCGCTGCTGCTTCAAATTTGTGTGTGTTTCCGTTTGTATATATACTAATATGTAAAAGATATAGACAATATGACAATATATTCAAATATAGGTATGTATGTATATATATATATACATATATCTGTTTGTATGTGTATATACATGTATGTATGTGTGTATATGGGTGTATATATATGCATACATGTGTATATATATACATATGTATAAATACGTACATACATGCATATACATACATACATTTATATAATGAGAAACAGAGAGAGAGAGAGAGAGAGAGAGAGAGAGAGAGAGAGAGAGAGAGAGAGAGAGCTGTAGGTAGACACAGGGCATCATCGCCTCCCAGTTGGGTAAGCACCTAGAGCCCTATAAGTGTGCATATATATATATATATACATAGTAAATATCTCACATGATGTGCACTCAGCATGTAGTATAGGATGTCTTGTGTAGATTCGTAGGGGGCTGCGGCTGCGGCCTACTCTGTGGCGAAGTCCCCGATCGCAATGTTGACCCCGCGCTCCAGCGCGTCTTGCTGCGCCTGCAGCTCGCCCTCTGCGGGTGCAAAGTCCCGAAAGTGTGCGGGCTGGTAGCTGCGGGCAGCGCGGCAGCAGGTTGGCATCAGAAATAAAGCTCTGTGACATTTAGTCGACATATCATACTGATCCAGCTATCTCATATTCAGCGGATATGCAATGGGAGTCATTGTCTTCTTGTGTTTGCTAAGGTGCGCTTTGACTAGATGGAAGCGCTGCTCAGTGTGATGATAGGCCCTAACGTAACAGTCTTTTAGGATGAAAGTTGGCAAATTGGAACTATGATAGAAATGTTGAATTTGTTGATAGTTTGGATTATTTTGCCGAAAGAGTATTTTAGAAGGATTATTTTGCTGACAGACACATCTCAGTTGTATACCGTGAATCGATTTCGGAAGCACCAAGTACATTGTTTGAGTGTGTGTAGCCCATGTATTCAGGAAAAGTAAGTGTGCATCGTCTGAAACTCGATAGCGGTACAGGAATGCGGACCGATGTACAGCGACAAGATAAGGTTTATCACACTGGCAACAATTACGCATGACTTGTAACAAGTATTCATTCAGGCCACCTGAGTATCCTTTAGAAAACAATTGCAGTCGGCAGACTGGACGCTTTGAAATGGCGGATCAAAACACAGCGGCTGCGCGCCCGGCAGACCGAGTTGGGGCGAGGGGGGGGGCAGTTGGGTGGCAACAGCTGCTGTGGCTTACTTCTCCGGGCACGAATCATTGTAGACAAGCTTCATGTAGATGCATCTCTGCCGATACAACACAATGGGCGCGCAGCGGTACATGTCAGCGGCCCTGACAGCAACTGCTCCCTTGTCAAACCGCAGGCCTGGGTCACTTGCTGCTGCAAATGTGTCAGGCCAAGTGAGCTGCCAGGTGGCCGACGCGATCATTTACTCCGCCCCACTGAGCTGTGCGGCTCCATGGAGTGGCATGTGCCAGTTTCCACAGGATGTGCGCAGGAGCTGTTCCGGGTTCCGTATGATGATGCACCTGGTCACAACAGGTGTGCAGCATGCCGGGCACGGCGCGCGCACCTTACTCGGAAGCGGGCCAAGAGTGTGGCAGGTGGAAGTGAGCTCTGAAACACACACATACACACACACATAGTCAGCAACGCCGAGAATGCAACGCCAGCCATGTGGCAACGCAAGCGACCAAGGAAACACGACTGCTGGCGGTATTTCAGCGGCGACCATGGTGCATGGTATAAGGAAGACAGATGTTGCACCCCCTTTGCCCCCCCTCCCCCAAGTACCCTGCTGCTTGTGTGATATATATGCCCTCTCAGCACAGACTTGTCCGCCATGCTACGTAAACTCACCATTAGAATGCAAGTTTGGCAACAGCAATAGCATAAAAATAGACAATGTCGTGATAAGTTGACTTCCCTTGAAAACAACTGACAGATAGGTCGCAGTCGTATCGCGAATCAATTTCGGATAGCAGTAAGTACATTATTTGACTCAGAATTGCCCATTTACTCCAGGAAAATTTACGTGCATTGCTTCAAATTAGGTAGCAATCACTGACGATTGCAAAGCGTTGTTAGCAGTCAAGTCGGTACCATGAATTCTTATCCTATGTATTACTTTATCGTATCTTAAGCTATGTTGCAGTGCCGTGTCGATAAACAGTATGTACTATGCGGCAGAATAAGAATAGCGGAATAGAATGCAAATAGGAAAAACGCTGGACGTGTGGCAGGTTTAAACGCGGCCAGGCATCGCCGCTTAAACACAATTTGCCATTTACTTGCTACTGATAATATACCACTGAAAAACGTCGATAATACCAAAGGGCTCATCTCAGCATGGCCGCTCTTAATCGCCACCGAGGTGACGAATTGCCAAAGCGGTGGCTGTGCTAGTGGGGCGATTGGCGGTGACGTCAGGGATGTCACAGATGGCGGTGCTGCTCCCGCTGTGCTGTGTCACGATTGGGGGCGGGCCGCTTCGAATAAGGAGGGCGCGCACTGCGGATGATGGACGCCACCTGGTGCTTCACGTCCTCTACGTTGGTGGAGCATCCTGCGGTCGCGACGCACGACGCCTGCGGCAGCATCACAGGCAGTCATTATCGCCCGGGAGCTCACCCGTATTTCATATCTGCCTCGAGCCAAAATCAGGCGACACATTTATTCACTATGGGAGACCAAGTCAAAGCACCACGCATTGTTCTTATTCTTGAACTTCCAGGCAAACGTCAAGCTACGCATGGGCCGAGGAACAATCTCGGCTTGGCCCAGGAACCTTTCGGCGAGCAGCAAAGAATGGGTCTCATGCGATTTTGGTCTCGGTCGATTTCGGTTGCGATTCACTTGTGATGGTTTGCTTCAGCGAGCCAGACGAGTACCCCCCAGTAATAATTGCGCCCAGAGCTCTTCCTATTGTCCCCGGTACAAACGCATCAGCGCAGACATACACTGGCATGTGTTTATAGTTATGATGCCAAATGGTGCCATGGGCAGTACTTGGGTAACGCCCGTCTTGGCCAGGTCCAGTGCCTGCAGGTATCTCCCTTGGCCCTAGCTAGGTAGACATTGATGCGGCGGTGGGATGGGCCACCAAGGTGCCGACCTGCTGCGATGGGGCGGCGTCCCCCGCGCCGGCGCCCTTCCCAGCCTCGGAATGCTCATAGTCAAACGAGCACGCGCCCGAGTCGCTGTACTTGAAGAGCAGCTTGAACTCCTCCAGGATGTCCGCCGCGCTGTCGTCACTGGACACCCCAAAGCGAAGGGAGCCGAGGTAGCCCTGCTTGAGCGCGTCGCAGACGCCCTGCTCGATCCAGGCGATTAGCTGCTTGGCGTCTGAGCACACGGGGAGCAGCATCTGCACCTCCAGGCCTGTGGGGGGCAGCAGACCGTGATTCGCCTGGCTCATGCCATCAGCGTACCGGAACTCACAAGCACAGCAACTCGCAGGGCACAATGAACAGAAAAGACGGACAAGAGCTGGCGGAGTAACTGCATGCATGTGACCCATTTGAACGCGAGCAGAAAGATCCTTGCCCCGGTCGTTTGTTGCCACTGACTGATTAACGGGTCTCGTTGTAGCCAACTGTGTATGAGGCTCCGGCGCAAATGCGTTGGACCTCACATGACCGTTCGTTAGTGCCTATGCGTATCGGTGGGTAGAGTGAGCGGTATGGATGACATGAATGGAGCACCGGCTCATCCGATTGTTCATAATGCTTGGGGTGAGGATTGGTGCTGAAAGTACATCATATACATGAATCCCTACCAAGTATCCTTCCTGATATCGGGTAGCTGATGGCTGGGAGGCAAGATGACGGGTGAGTCGCCCGCATAGAGTATCGGCTGTCCACCTGTGAGAAGGTTGTACCGCCCTTCTCACTTGATGTGGCCGGCCTGCTATGGTGGCTGCTGTGCAGGCGGGTGGCCGCATTCCACGTACCTTCCAGGTTGGGCAGGCTGCACTTCCGGAAGCTGGAAACGGGGAACATGCACCTCGCGTACACAATCTGATAGATCACCTGCAGCAGCACGGCCCGCAGCTCAGTCTGGTAGTTCCGGACCTGCACACATGGGCAAAACTCAAAACGACGCCGCACTGGGCGGGGCGCCGCCTTACAGCTGCGCCAAAGTTGCGGGTCGTAGGCACCAAACTCTTGTTTTGCTGTCTGGTTGCAGAATTTGCCATTATGTCAAAGTCGACGAAGAAAACGGGCGCAGCGGGCGGGGAGCTTCGTGGCTTATCAACCGTGTGGCAGACGACAGAGTTTATATCATACAATCTGATTAAGCCAGTAAGTCCAAGGGGTGGTTGACGGGGAGGGTTGGGGGGTGGTTGAGCGGGACGGGGTGCAGCGAGATTGTTCTGTCGACGCGCGAGTGCTATTTGACGAAAACAAACAGGGACATTTCAAATGTACGGTGCCGGCGCCACGATGTCGTAGTCGTGCTGTGCCGGGCTGCGGGGCTACTTACCAGACGCAACAGGCTCTTCACAAGCTCAAGCGAGCCGGTCGTGTTAAGCTTTGTTGGCTGCGGCCTCTGGGCGGTCGGCTGCGCGCAGCTCAACCTTCTGCCGCGGTCCGCCATCGTGCACGGCGGCAATGCAAGCTTCGGCCCGCGGGTCGGCAGTTCAAACCTCACTCCCGGTACTATCAGGTTTAGGGCGGCTGCGCTAGACGGGTTTCCGGCCTCCGCCACCGCGTGCGGCAGATACCAGCAGCAGCGTCTCCAGACAGTATTAAGCACCCCTGCTGAGAGAGTATGACTTCTACGCAAGCGCCGATATTAGCCGCCAGTGTGCAGACGGTTGTCAGAAAAATAACTCGACGAAAGCCTGCAGTCGTCCTGTCGACCCGGATGTGCGTGTGGCAACGGTGTGTGGGAGGCGTTCATCCATTTACTCTCATCAGCTGCGTGCCCCGTCGCGCATCCAGCTCAATTCAATATAGGTCAATGTAGGTCGACGCCCATATGTATATACAAGTAAATTGAGACTGTACAGTCGCTACCTGCTGTGCGTACCAACGCTGAGCTGTCAGGGATCGAGCGGCTTGACTCGCGGTGTCGCACTGTTTGACATCAGCAGCCCGCCGCCTTGAGGTCGCTATCGACGATACACAGCCCTGGATCGATACATAAATCATGCAACATAATACTGTGCCTGACGAGTGTGCTGCGTGCTGCATGTCGCCGCGCCGCCATGCAAACATGCAGACGGGCGCTGTATGTATTTTATGGGAGCGTCCGACTGGTACATCCGGCGCAATCATTCCCGCGAGCGTAAGCACTGCCGAGAATTCATGGTTGTTCCGGCGGCGTGCACAGAGCAATTTTGTGCGCACAGTAATAGTGTGTGCTTCTCTGCGTATCTGTCGTGTATTCGTGTCCGTGTCGGAGACGCACCATGTCCACGCAGATTGAAAAAAGAGTCTCACCAGTCCGCCCTTGTAATGTGCACAACCAATCAACTGCATATGTTCAGCGCGGCCGCGCCTATGACTGTCTCGGAACACATATAGTTGATGGCTGTTGTCATGGACAGCGGCAAGTCCGACATGTCGTGCTGCAGCTTCGAGTGCCGGAATACAAGACGATTCTTCTGCGAGAAACAAGTACTTATGCCAGCTTATGTCGAGTTACAGTACCGGGTCTCAGCACATTCTCGCGCATCCACCCGGCGTACGATGCCCAGGGAGCACCTCTCCATTACAGCAGACAGCCTGTGCAAATTCGTGCCCTTCAGTGGCGGCGGCATGTTTCCTGAATCATCCGCAGAAGCTGCACCCCCTCGCCTGCCTGCCAGACCACGACCACCAAGAGTGTGGCCAAAGTCGACGGGGGAGCTGTTTCTGCCGAGTAGGCGCTGGGAGGGGCCGGCGGCCCGCTCTTCTACTTGGCTGCGAGCTTCTTGGCCTTGATCTCCTGCGCGCCAGGGTAGGCAGTAGGCCGGCGCAGGACGTACTGGTGCACCAGCTCGCGAATCGTGGCGAACGCGAGCGGGATGCCAACGTCGGGCCTCAGGAAGTAGCTCTTGGGGCGCATGTTGGTCATCACCTACGATGGCAATGGCGCGCGACGATGCTCAGGCAGGGTACTGCCAACAAGCAGGGCAGGCCTGCCCTGGTCGCGGCGTTGCGTGTGCAGGGCCGACGGCTGCGTGCGAGCTGCATATGAACAGGGACTGAGCGGCAGTACACGAGCAAGGGGCACTAGAAGCTCTACAAACTAGTGACCTATTGCAAGCACGAGACAATGCCGCGGCTAGGTAATACCGTAACCGGTTGACAAGAAAATACAAAAAAACTGTTGAGATGCACCGGGGCAATTGTACAGTGCCTCTCAACATCTCTGAAGCGTATCATCATCAGGGCTGAGCTTTGGTGACAATGGGTGAAGAGAGAGGCGCGCTCGGGAGCCCCACCTCTGCCCATTTGGACATCATGGCGTCGCCCTGCACCTGCATCTCGTTGGCGCAGGCGTCCAGCAGGACTGGGAACTTGTACATCAGTCGGCAGGCAGCGCGGGACTGCGCGCCGAGGCAGGGGGGAGTCAAATAACGTCTGCCACTGGGGCCCGAAATGCACCCGACATGTGGGCACACAGGCAGACAGGCCGGCATCAGCAGCAGCCGCGGCCGCAGCAAGGCTCCTCACCATGCCGAAATCGTAGCCAAAGGCTTCCATCCACTTCTCATGGTAGGGCGCTGCGGAGGCCGCGCTGAAGTCGCCGGTGTCTGCCATGTCAGAGATGGTCTCCGCCGCCGCTTTCGCAGCCTGCACATGCCAGGGTCCATGGCTGTATCAGTCAGGCGTGGGTGAGGAGGCACGTGACCAGGAGCTGCCTTGTGCGCGGCGTCACAGCGGCTGCCGCGCGGGTGGCAAAGCAGTCGCACCATCATGCCAGTGTGGATACCCTCCCCAGTGACGGGGTCAATGTGCCCAGCGGCATCGCCACAGATCATGATGTGGTCGCCGTACGTAGACTTGAGCCCTTGGCAGCCAAGGCGCAGCGAGGCGGCGCGCATGCGCCCAACCTGCCGAGGACGGAAGTCGCGCCGGGCATGTCATGGACACACAGCACGCAGCCCCGCACCAATCGGCTGCCTCCGCGTCACAACCCCGCAACATTTGCAGCTGCGGGCCTGTGCTTGCCGGGCACCGGCGCACCTTGGCATTGGGCCCAAGAGCCTGTGAGATAAATGGGTCATACTTCACGGCATCGTTGTGCAGGCGCGCCAGGTCCGACTCCTGTATGTCCGGATGAAAGCGGCAGGGAATCGGGGGAGGTAGGGGAAAGGGGGGGGGGGGGGGGGGGGGGGGTGTCAGCCACACAGCATGCTCGGGACTTTTGTCAGTGTGCAAATAGCTGGAGTATGGGTCTGAGGCCCTCGCAGCAACGCCCTCTTTGTCCGGGCCATAGGTTGGTTGCATTTGTATTGATTGCAGCCGTTGGTTCACATACACAAGTCCAAAAATGCTGGGCGCAATACCAGACACGGGTTGTTATTCATATACTTAACAGCAACATGAACTGCAGTACATGCATCCACACCACGCAATGGTGTATTCGTGTTCATATTGTTGCTTGTTCAATGATTTACCATGTAGTGTGGCACATGCATGACAACATACGTCTAGTGTCTGCGGTAAATGTTCCAGAGGCGCCTGACGAGCCTCCCGCGGGGGGAGGGGGTGGGCACGGATTGAGTGGCATGGTACCTTGACCGCGCCACACTGCCCATCGCCCTCGCCCTGCGGAATGAGGTAGTAGCACATGTTGAGGTCGTCGCCCGCCTCGCGGAAGATAGCACAGTATCCGGGCAGGGACTCCTTGGCGTAGAAGCAGACACCTGAACAAGACCGGGAGTCCGTAATCAGGGGGGAGGCTGCCTCGGTATGGCGAGAGGCCAGGCGCGGTTTGGGCGGGGTGGAGGGGGGGCACAGGCTCCGGTGTAGCGCCCCAGGCAGATCAACCGCACCATCGAAGTTGGTGTTGTGTGTGCCTCCCTCCACGTAGGAGCGCGAGCAGACGCCCTTGGGCGGCTCGGTGCAATAGCCCAGGGAGGTGGCCAGGCGAGAGGTGGCGCCATCGCAGCACACCAGCATGCGGGCGCGCACCTCCTGGCCCTGTGGACAGGTGCGCAGCGCTCAGATGCC
This sequence comes from Tetraselmis striata, assembly GCA_006384855.1. Taxonomy (NCBI): domain Eukaryota; kingdom Viridiplantae; phylum Chlorophyta; class Chlorodendrophyceae; order Chlorodendrales; family Chlorodendraceae; genus Tetraselmis; species Tetraselmis striata. Next base: position 202,199 of record VCJN01000990.1, read on the forward strand.
TCAGTGCCAAGTGGATGGGGGGTTCAGGGAAGGGGCTGCCTGGTAAGGGTGGGAGAGGGGTCCGGGTTGCGCCACACACCGAGGCAGAGCGCACGGTCCAGAGGCCAGCCGCCTTGTCAAACGTGGCGCCAGTCACCTCAAACTGCTCCATGAGGGCCGCCCCTGGTTGGAACAGCAAGACATCAGGGTAGCGTGCAGTACGAGGCTGGTTGGCTAATAGGGGTTAGACTAGCCAAACCCGTTCACCTAGGGTTTCAAACGCGCGTATCAATATTTATAGGGTTTGTAATATGACCCTAGATGATGTATCAGTTATGGCGCATCAGTTCATCTGCACATGTTTGGGGAAATACAAGGTTGAAAGATAGGGTTTATTTAGGTCAGGCCAGGGTATGGTCAAAAACTTTTCCTCCAAACAATGTGCGGGTGATGAAATGACTCATTGGAAGGTGCTGCATGTAGCTGCTGGCTATTACATTTTGTAGGGTTTGAAAACCCAAATGCGCGTCAGGGTTAGTAACATCCTGCAAGGGTACGGTGAGCAAAAAATATGCGAAAGTACTGTAGCACCCCAGGAAACGGACTATTTATTGGATATTACCCGAAAGCTCTAGCGAAAACATCAAAATTCTACTTGAGAGCGACAGAAACAGCTCAGACAAGCCCCTGCATCTGCCAACCAGCCTTGTAGCGTATCAGAGGCGGCTAAACTGAATGCGGACTCGCATGGGGGTCAGCAGGTTGGAACAGGGACCGCGCTGCGCTCACCTTGGCGCGCTGCTGACTTGGCCATCGCCTCGTCGAGGTGAATCCGCTTGCAGGCAAAGCACGCGGCACGCCCAAGCTTCTTCTCTGAGGCGCCTGGGAGCAGCGCAAGGGGAGAAGATCCCGCGAGGCGTTACATTACACAGCAGGCGCATTACATCGACAATGGCTCCTGGACGATGACGAGCTGGGATGACATGGTAGGCATGCATAGTCAAGATCCGGGGGGGGGGGGGGGGGGGGGGGATGGCTCACCAATGTAGCAGAGGCCGCTGGGGCTGACAAATCCGCCGGCATCAGCGGGCCTGGCGAGGCCCTTCTCGAACATTTCCTGCATGACGCCCATCTCCTGCAAAATGGGGTGGCTGGGCGTGCAGAGCGCATCGCCGCAGATTTTGTCGCGCGGGAACCGCTCCTTCTCGCAGAGGGCGACATTCAGGCCGGCCTTGGCCAGGTAAAACGCAGCGGTCGAGCCTGCGGGCCCCGCGCCAACGACACATGCCACGTATGCATCCTTGGGCAATGTGTCCTTGCTCCAGGGGCCGCTCTTGGGAACCTGGAGTCACCGGCGGCGATACCCAACAGAGTAAGAAGGGGGGGGGGGGGGGGGGCAACAACACCTACAGCTAGCACAACTGGTCCACTGTCGCAGGTTATTGGCACCACGCTTCTAAGCGACGCAGGAGGATCCCCAGCGCGGCAGGTGGCTTGACTGACCTGCAGATGGCGGCTTGATAGCAACCGATACACAAGGTATCCTCCGGCTGCCGCCGCGGCGGTGGCGCCAAGGAAGGTCGCGCTTCTGCCCTGCATGTGCTCGTCCACGCTACGCGCCACATTGAGAGCGAGGGAGTTAAATCGACAGTGGCAGCAGCTGCTGGCTTTCAAATGGTAGTGCTGCTAACAATGATGTGACCTTTCCTAGTGTGCACTCGGAGCGTAGCTAGCAAACTGCCCCGACCGCATACGGGTTCACGTGGCCTGGCCAATCCAACCGTCGGTGAGCCGGGAGGGCCAGTAAATCGCACGAAAAGAATGGAGCGGCAAGCCTCGGGACACTGGCGGCATCGGGGAACAATGGTACAGAGTTGTTTGGTCATGGTTGGATCGCACCACGAGCGCCCACGGCGTGGGTCGCCGGGGAGGGGAGGGTGGGGGTCGTTAAGCAACTAATACGAACCGTCGGCGGACAGCACACACTGACTGCGGGGAGCGTCGGAGTGAGCAATGAGTTCAGGTTTACCTGGCTAACAGAATGACAGGTGGGCAACGCCACGCAGAGCGCGCAAAAAATTGAATTTGTGACGAACAGGACGTGATGGAGATATGATGGATGCTGGAACTTCCTGTTTGTTGTTTGGCAAGTATGTGGCTGTGGTGCGGCGGGCTGACAACTCACGATTGTATCATCCTCATCAGCACAGAAAAGGTACCCGCGCAGGCGGGCATCATCCTGCTCGCGGCTGCGCGCCGCTCTGCTGACGGCAGACAGATATTACGGACATCCGACGATTTCCTGTATGTGATGTCCTCATTGGTTTAATCGTCCAATCGGTCATCGTATTTAAAACTATTACATTCTGCTCTTTCGTGTATGAGTTGATGAGTTCATGAAAATACAAAATAGAATATCCCTTCTACAGGCTAGCGACTATAAACAACCGAGTAATCCGTACATAAATGCATCTTCAGCGTCCTGCTCCTATCATGCCCCTCAACGCGGTCCGCCGCCGTCCCACCGCCCCCGGCAGCAGCACGAAACCGCCTGGCCTGCCGACCACAAGCGCGGGCCGGAAGGATCCAAAAATACGCGTAGTTTGATCCGCAGACGCCCACTGATGCAACCTGCGCCCAACGCCCTCGACAGGACCCCAACCCACGTGCCAGCTTTTCCGTGTTTTGTCCCGTGCGGAAGATATCTTCGGGCAGACATGGGCATCACTGGCGTCACCGCCCCACAGCCAGGCGACTCGGATGCCACCAGCTCAACATCACCACTGTCAGGAAGAAAGGGCAATGGCGCCGCTTCGGCCGCGCCACTGTCAGCCGTGGATAACGCAACGGACACGTCTCCCGGGGTCTCCGCCTGCTCCCGCCTTGCTCTCATCACCGCCTACTGCGTGATGCTGAGCGTTACCATACTATCGACCTACGGCGTCGGGGGCGACTTCGGGCCGCATCACAGCCTGAGGAAGCCAACGCCCATCACGCCCGAGAGGTGCGTGCCCGTACATACCAACGGGCCACAAACCCCAGCAGGAGCGGGCTCTCGGGAATCAAGTGCACAGACAGGTCCCGGCTCGACAGGCATATCGTGTTTGAGATCATAGCATTCCTTGGCAGCGCCTGGACAGGCGCGGCGTCGTGCTCCCGTGAAACACAGCCTTCCATGCACTCACTGCCGATCGCATAGGCTGCGCTCAGTAGGCTCTCCTCCGTAGTTGCGTACCTATTTACTGTGTCGCTGCATCTCTGGAACTGCACGGCTTTAGGTATAGCTCCGAGCCCCGCTAGCGAGCGGGCAGGAACCCCCAAATTTATCGACACGGAAGTTAGCATACGCAACGGGCAAGTGATTCGGCCAGGGTAGCAGCTGCTACGTTCCGGACATTCGGTCGCCCGGCCACTCTGGCATTGGCCTGCGCCCGCTGTTACTCGTCACCAGCCCGAGCGCGGCCAGGATTCAAACATGCATTTAGAGTTTGGTACCGCGTTGTCGCAGGTGGGCTTTTGCTGTCTGGCTACTCATCCTAGCCCTCCAAGGCATGGCTGTCCTGGACCAGATACTGCTTGCGTCTAGCGTTGGAAGCTGGAAGCTGCACATCATGCGGACTATTGGTGTGCCCCCCTCCCCCCCTTCCCGGCCCCCATGCCGTACTTATTGTATGCATTCTCAAAGCAGCGAGTTTAGGGGATACTGCGGCACATAAGGCACAGCCGGCGGTGGGAGCGGAGCGTTGTGGTTTGCTAAGCCAGGGCTGTGTCTCTTCCGCAGGTGTGGCGTGGCCGCTGGGCTGGCTTTGCGAGGTGGGCAACCTGCTGGCGTCGTACACGCATGCCAAGGCGGGCCTATGGGTAGGGCTGGTTTGCCTGGTAGGCGCCACCGCAGCATTTGGCTATGCCCTGGTGCGGGTCTACAGCCTGCGCCGGCGTCTGTCGCTGGGCCCACCCGCAATGCACATGTACTACCTTTTCTTCACCTCCACGGCCGTCAACACCGCCTGGCTCAGCTTCTGCCTGGCAGATGGCCTGCTTGTGATCTGCCAGGCATACGGCATGCCCCTGCCATCACTGGAGGCTTTGGCCATTGCCCTGCTGGCAACCATCACATGCGCAGGCGTTTGGATCGTCTCCCGCAAGAAGAGCACAGATTACGGCCTGACACTCATATGGGTGCTGGTGGCTATCTACGACCAGCCACATGCCCAGCACATCCGTGCGGCAGCGCTGCTGTTCCTGGCCGTCACCGGACTGGCCACCATCTTCTCTGTTATGCGGCGGAAGAGCGCGTGCTGCGTACGTGACCTCCCACTCCATGTCGAAGAGCATGACAAGCTACTTGGCGCCGCTTGAGTGATGGATGCACCCATCCCCCAATGTGCACATGGCGAACAATGTCTCTCAGACTGGCATATATATGCGCTTGTACATGTTGTCTTTTACCAAATCTCCAAATGTTGGCACTCTGTAGACCTGCCTATTGTAAATATGTTTTTAAGTAAACTATGCGGCCAGTCCCTTTCCCTACTACCTTTCCCTTCATTTATAGCACGCACATCCGATACATATAGCGCGCTATATAGCATACGTGTGCTTACACACGCATGTGACAAAAAGGAGGAAGGAGAGGTGAAACGGGAGGTGGGTGGGTGGGTTGATATTGGTCGATCATACCTTCGTCAAGGGGGGGGGGGGGGGGGGGGAGGGGGGAGCTACCATGGGATACATAATCTTGCGCTTGTGGTATATGAGAAATTAGACGGATTGCATTGAATCATAGCTACATGGGGCAATCTGTGGGGGTAGGGGTGCCATCCCCCCCCCCCCCCCCCCCCCCCCCAAAAAAAAAAAAAAAGAAAGGCCAGGCTTGCGGACACTGGGCACTGATTCGGGGTTGTATCCACGCGTTTCTTTGCCTGCCAGCAGTGATTCACGCCTTGTGCTTCAGAAGCGCTCCGGTGCAGAGGATGAGCAGCGTGGCAGATGCAGCAGTGTCGACCTTCGCGCCCAGGGTAGGCTTTGAGAAGAGCCGGTAGATATTGTTGCCGAGATAGCCCAGCATGCTGGTGGCCAGGGAGCAGCAGGCAGCGGTCTGTACGTCGTGCTGGTCGCCCAGGGCAATGTAAGCAAATGACGTGAGACCCATGATGCCGGCGGCTGCGGATCGTGTTAAGCTCTGCGTCTCCCGAGAAGGTTCCACCTCGTCCAGTTGGAGGTAGGTCGCAGGCGACAGGTACATCACACCGGCGTAGCTTGCGCCCGCCAGTGCGCTGAAGGCCAGCGCGGTGGAGCGGTCGACCATCGAGCTGGACGGAGGTCAAGACCTGGGGATGCGACGGAGGTTTTGGGCTTTTGGCCCTGGCCGCGTGTGCTGTGGTGGCGGCATGTACGAGTGAGCAGTACGGTATTTGGTGTGGTTTCACGGGGTAGAGTCGGGCGATCCCTTGTCCGTATGAGTTCCCTGGTCGATCCCACCATCAGACCAGGGAACTTATGCTGACTCGAGCGCTCAGTTGTAGAGCGAGTGACTACGGGTACGAGTATGTAAGTCGGCGGCTCGAGACCGGCCGGGCCGTGAGAGCTTAGTCGTCACTGCATATTCGTACCGGTACTGTCTCATCTCGTAAGAAAGACGCAGTGATTCAGTACCGGGGTACGTCGCGAATTGAATGAGGACCTGAAAAATGGGCCAACGCGCGGATAGGCGGGGGACGAAAAATGGTCCCAGCTCGCCTAGGCCGTCTGCCCGGATTACGAGTACCTGTACCCGCAATACCGGCAAAACCTTGCAAGGTACATCCCTTGTCCGCTCGGTAGAGCGGTCGTCTCGTGTGCGAGAGGTACCGGGTTCGATTCCTGGCCGATGTATTTCGGCAATATCGGCCCGGCGTGTCCCGGGTTTACTCGGTTGATGCATTTAGCCCTTCGGGGTTCGAATGAGGCAATGGTCTATGGGCTATGCCAGACCTACGACTGCAGTTGGCGCACGAGGTCAAGCTGTGCTGGGGCGGCTTCGGCCGATGTCCCGGGGCGAACTTTACTTTACTTAAGAGTCGGGCGAAGGCAAATTTCGGTATTCATATCGCGCTGCGCGCTTGTATTTTTGTTAAGGATTTTTGCATTTGCGATCTGTAAAAATAATTTATAGGCAATGTTCACCGCACTAAGGACGGCAGATTAGTGATTCAGTAATTGATAAGTGATGATTTAGGAGTTTGTTTTACATACCCTGCAGCGCTGTCGCGAAAAAGTAAAAGTGCAGTTCCAACCGGGACATCAGCCGAAGCCGCCCCAACACTTGCTCGGCCGCCTCGTCATCCTCCCACCGCCAGCGCCGTCGGTACCTGCAGCAGGCCACAAAACTCTATGCATGTTTTTATGGGTATGATTTGGGTTTGGTCGCTTCTAGTCGGTAAACCCACGCATAGTCTACGCCGTTGCAGCCACTGCGAGGATGACCATGAAAGAGCGCGCACATGTGCTTTGGCCAATGCGACGGCGCGCGTGCCTGTTATGCGGCAGTACCAGCAGTGTAACAAGTGCTGCACGGCGGGGCTGTGAACGGTTTGAGCGCACGGCACGCCGACATTTGGACGCAAAAAAACCCTGTTTTCTCCCATGGTCGCTGAGATACATAGGTGCTGGCCACCTACCGGACCACCTATCAGATTGGGCTGTAATTTAGTGCGATGGAAAGCCCGTGACTTGCGCTCGAAATGTTATGGCCTGTCAAAGTCTGTCAACCCCTGGTCTATCTGGTATCCCAGCCATCCCACTCACTGTCGGTGGGGGCGCATGATGGGGGCATGTAATGTACCCTTCCACGCAAGCTCCTAGGCGCGAGGACCCCTTGGATAGGTGTCCACGTCGCGCGGACCCCGCCATCATTTTGGCATTTGCCCTTGAATTATGCTTGACATGTGTTACAACATGCGCATACCTGTGCAGCAGTGGCGACAATGTTGTCGAGGGGGCTAGCCCACGCTTAGCCTATGGTGCGGGCAGTATAAGCCTGCACCTATGGAATCGAAGGCACTTTATGTGTGCTACTTTCACCCATTGAGGCGCGGCCCACGGCCCTTATCTTGCAGCTTGGAAATTGTGGGATGATTTGCCCCATCACGGCGACGGCATTGCTGGCACACTCTCATGGAAGTGCCATGCATTGCATCGGTAGCGTGCATGGATTGGGCTCAAGCTCAGTCGTCTTACATCGCATGCATACGTCCACCCACCACCGGCAGCTCGCGGGCATATGCGACGAATCACGAATGGTAGCTACGCCGCCAACAAGCACCCGTGTTTTCTGTGGTTTTGGCCATGTGCCAAACAATCAGTCCGATAACCGGGAGAAACGGCTGCATCCTCGGCGTAGGAGATTTGCATACACTGGATAACAAGGCTCCATCAATGGCCTCGCAGTGGCCCCATGGCTTGGGCACCAAGGCAAGGATACGCGCGGATTACGCGGATACGCGCGTCCCTGTGCACAAACTTTTGTGGGCTGCTGTATTATCCGTACGACTGAACTCCCAATAATCTCCTGTCGCCTCTACCACTTATTCCCTCCCTGTATCTCCCGGCTCTATCTATATTATCGATAGTCGCTCGCTACATTTATTGTCTCTATAATATAATTACGGATATTTATGCACGCAAATTCTTGTTATGGATGAGGTGTAGACCGCCGCCAGCTGCACACCTTAGATGCACCCCACGTGCACTTGTTACAGGTCAGCGCAAAAAAAAGGCAGTCACCCAGTGTGCCTCCAAGCTAAAGGAGTAGGCGGACAACAAGCTGCATTGGCAGCTGCAGTGAGCTCCAGAATCAAAGCCCTTGGCGCCCACGGCGTGGCCTCATCTCTACAGTTGGAGCATGTCTCCCATCACGAGATCATGACTGCGCCCGAGCCCCTAGAGCCGTAGTAAGAGAGCCATCATCGCAGCTATACATTCCCGCCAACATGGCCGCGGTCGACATGGAGATGGAGACGATGCATGACGTATAGGAGGGCTGCGGCAGGATTTCTCCTCATGTTAAAGGTGCCAAGGTGCATCATTCTCCGCCATGGGGAGATACGGGAAAGGCTGGGCATGGCGATGAACGGTGACAAGGAGGCCACCCGGCTCAAAGTCCGAGTGTAGCAGAGAGGCGCAACGTACGGCCGGTTGCTTGTGGACGTTGAGGCCAATGAAGCTCGGGAACGATACTGGGCGGGGCTTCACGCTTTGCTAACAATGGAAGAAGGAATGGGCAGGGGCGGGACCCTCGGTGGTCGGTGGGCGGGTGATGATGCAAGAATGCATGATGACATCGATGTTCAGCCGCGTGCAAGACCGCCCGCCGGTGCGGTCAACATGCGCCCCATGCCATATTCGGGCATGTGTTAGCAGCGCCAGCCCGGTCGGCCCGTTGTGCTCAGACGAGTTGCATGGCCATTCAAAGCTTCCCGACAGCATGTGAGGCGCTTGCCGCCGGCATTGACTCCTGGGGGCGGAGAGCGATACACAGCGCATGTCCAACCCTCTGAGTCAGTGGGCGGCCGACTCTTGCACTTGGCCCCATCCACTCACCCTGGCACTCACCACGAGCCCCATCCAGCAAGGGTACATCTTGTTCAACCAAGGCCTTATTGAGGATAGATCATGGCATGGGAATCAACGCAGCCAAGGGCCAGCATATGTGGCGACTCGTTGCGGGGGGGAAGCATGACCATGCGTTTTGGAGCCACATTCCGTCCACCTCCAGTGTGAACATGGTGGCGGCGTCTCTTGGGGCTACCTCCTTTACTCTCATGTATTTGCCTCATTCCCGAGGTGCCAAATAAGTATCAGAGGTAGAGAGCATAGGTCATCCTACTTCCCCTTACGGCACTGCAGGTTAGATAAACCTGTACGGATACTCGTCTTCCAATGTAACGGACATATGGCTATGCAATGTGCGGCTGCCCGCAGATCACATATGACGTGCGCATATTGTGTTGCTTTCATTGGTTTTGGAGCCTCCGTTTCGACTCCAGTCTAGGGAACTGAATATCGCCGGTTTGAATCCTTGGCAGCCGGGATTTTCGGATTGGTGGCATGTATTGCCCTCCTCGGACAATGGGACCGGATGGGATGGTGGAAAAAGATCCGCCGGTGTATGTGAAGCGTGTCGGGCCGTCCGTCGTTCCATGGGTTGTATATACAGGATTGGTGCTGTTAGCGGGTGGAGTTCCGGCGTAGTGGCGGGTGTTTTCTTCAGTCGCGGGGCGGTTTGGGAAGACGGGGGCCTGCTGTTGCAACGGCAGCGTCCGAGCCTACTGACCGTTCGGTGGGGTTGAGGTGGAAGTGCGGAGTGCTCGGCTGCCCGTGATCGATATACCTGAGTCGGGAGTCAAGCGAAACTGGTCACGATCGTCATGTCTCATCGCTCCGATAGCCCGTTTTATGCCAACAATCCAATAAAGCACGCCATAGCAGCCTCCATGTGGCAATACAATGTCGTTAATATGTTTTTCCCCAATAATAAGTATCGTCCAACCTGCAATTCACCAAAGCTGATGTTCGTCAGGTGTACATTGCGTTCAGCCAAAAAATGAAATTGACATGGAATTACATACAACGTGCTGACTTGTTTTTCTCCACCCCCCAAGCCGAATTTGCTTTTAGGATCTGCATATCCAACCGTTGTACGAACCGTACCTAGCTAGGGGTTACGGATGCAGCATAGTTCCGGCCGCCCTCCCGCACTTAGGTTCCGCGCCCCTCCCCCTTCCGTGTCGCAACATAGACCTCCCCCCCCCCCCGCCCCCCCCCTCCCCGTTGCCGCAGCGGGGGTGTTGTGTACGATGGTTTGTGGAAGTGTGGCTTGTTAATGCGGGCGGTTTGTGGCGGGATTGTTGGAGGTGCTGGGGATAGCTTAATGGTTCTGGGTTATTTAAGGGATTGTCGGGATGTGCGGAGGAGTGTATGTATAGCCATCCAATTGAGTGTTGTAGAGACCGATTGCAGCGGCGCCGGGGGGGGGGGGGGGTGGGGGGTGGGGGGGGCGCTTGTTTGAGGCGGAGCGTTTTGGGGGGCGGAGGACCGTACGGCGTTCGGTGGCTTCTAGCAGGACGGGTTTGTGCATGGTGCCGCTGCTGCTCGATATGACGGGTATAACTTCGATTGAGCATCTCCGTCCTTGGCGTTTGAGGGCTTCGACTAAAGGTTGGTACTTTCTGTAGACAAGGGCATGGATGGTGGCATAGCTGAGATCGGTACAAGCCTTCGGTAGGGAGACCTTCGGGAGCAATGGCAACAATTTAGTCCCTTGACCACCACTGGATGTTATAGCAGGCATGGCGCACTATGACGCGCGCTAGCTGGGGTATGTGCCCGCGTTGCGCCTCTGTGGTCGATGAATGTAAACATGCGCGGCATGGTCGATGGCTTGATTTACATAGCGACATGGGTGCATAAGTGTACATAATGCTAGCCGGCTGAAATCCGTGGGGTGCACTTTCAAGTGTTCATCCGACACGGGCATAGGCTTTTGGATGTTGATGTCAGTTGCACAACACAATGCCGGCGGGCTGCCCTGCTACTGTCTCCGCACGATTGGCAAACTCATTCTGCTATTGAGTACACATTTTGACTGGTATCTTTCTGAGCTTGACCATGGTATGCCCTGTAGACACCCCCCCCCCCCCCCCCCCCCCCCCCCTTGGCCCATTCTGTAAGTACTCGTGGCAGTACTTAGTGAAACATGGCTCTTACTCGTAGCGTTTGGCGAATTGAGTTGGTTGCAGAATGTAATCTCTTACAACTTGCTGGTGGCATTGGATATTTATCCTATAGCGCTCCGACTCGGCACCGCGGACGGGCAACTAGTAGCGCTATCCTGATGATTTAGGAGTTGTAGCGCGTACTGTATATATGTTACAAGGAATATTACTGGCGTCTGGTTGTGGCCGTACCAGTAAATAATACGCGTGCTGAAATATCAGCAGTACAACAGTATGATTACTTGGCCATAAAACGTCGCAGACTTATGGTAGTATTAGGTAGTCGCTAGGCGCAACCCTAACACATTCTGATCCGGCCCGGAATGTAAAGTCCAAACCAAAACAAGCTCTGTCTCTTGGACTCGCTAGCCTACTGCCATGTTGCTTGGCATGCCATGCTCAATCAATGGCGGGTACTCATGCAGCCTACTCGGAGCGGCATCGGCATTGACAGCATCGTCCAAGATTACCGGTAGTGGTACACGCCGCAGATCACTCATACGGGTACACAGCCGAGCACACCTACCACCGCGGATTCTGGCTCAGTCAGATTGCGTGCATGTCTACTTATTCCTGGCCTGGCGGAGGAGATGTTGCTTGATGACCTTATTAATTGGCGCCTGTAAGTGGATGCCACTGTGCGTAAAGGCCTTGTGCAGAGCATGATGGATGCTTTGTGGGCACTCCTCGCGACTCATTGCGGATTATATTCAGTATTTCTTACCTCACCGACACGTTGCGCAGGGCTTCCCAACCAATGCACATGTGCATCAGAATCAATCTCTTATCAGCGGGACAAAATAGGCCTGTCATCAATAGAACAAAGTACTGGATATATGGCGGATGACAATGCGCATGTACTGTAGAAGAGCATGTGAATAATCACTACGCAGACAAATCAGCATGCATACACATTGGTTATATCACATGATGGAGTTTCTGGATTTGCTAGTTTTCGATCTGTACAATCATTAGCGCGTAGATGCCCTCGTGGACGAATGCATTTATCTGGCGGTGCGATCGGCTATGACTATGGCAGGTATACATCGTAATAGAATCTGCTACTTTCTCTCCATAAACCAGTCCTGCCCTTCCCCCCCTCCATTCCCTTCCTGAATAGCCGCACCATGTTCACCACAACGTAATCAAATGCCAGGCGCAGCACCCGGCCTTGCAGCGGAACATGGATCCATGCGAAATGATGACACACGCACATGCCGTCTTGGAGTCTTTGCGCTCGGCCGCGCGCATTTCCTTTCTACCACATGTGCAGCCCACACGCAAGCGGGCATGCATGCAGCATGAAGCGATGTCACATGCATTACGTGCCTGGGGCCGACCCTCCCCACCCCCCCCCCCCCTATTTTGGCCAACACTCCCACTGGTAGACTATTGCAACGTCGGCACCGGACCCCATCTGGGCTAGCGAGGGGCCATGTGTGGGGCCGGGCTGTCCGATGGACGGGATCCTCCCGCCCCGGTACATGTACACTCTCTAGCTAGGGCGGCGGTCATGGTGGCGGCGGCAGGACCATTGTCGACGCCCGCTGCATCGCCTGCATGTCGGCGCGGTTCCAGCTGAGGTTGGTCAGGTCGCCGAGCCGCCGCCGCCGGAAGCCAAAGAATCCGACCGCAAATAGGATGAAGGTCCAGGTGAAGAGGGAGCCGACGAGGAGATACAGGATGGCGAGCAGCTGCTTGGGGCCGCCGTTCCAGGTGTTGGTGCTCAGGATCAGGTGCTTCTCGCCGCAGAAGCCGTACGTGTTGTACCGGTTTTGCACCTGCAAGGCGCGAATGTCCCCCGGCCGGCGCCGGCATTGCAGTTAGACACAGTCCATGTGTAGCTGCGGCCGCATGGCCCGCGAGGGGAATGAAATCCACAGCAGCAAAGCGGCAAAAGGTGTGCCGGGGCAAGTTTCTGGGGGCCATGTTGTGTTTTGGTTGTGCTGTTGCGGAGCACGACCGGCCAGATAGGAACGTGCCGTGCCGGCGTGTTCGATGATACACCTCGCTGAACTGACTTTCTATGCGGACTGCAGTGTTAACGGCAGGTAAACCACTGATTAGAAATGAAATAAGAGAATAGAATGGAATAGAAAAGAATGGAATGGAATGGAATGGAATGGAATGGAATGGAATGGAATGGAATGGAATAGAACGGAATAGAATAGAATAGAAAATGTGTTGATAGTTTGAAATATCTTGAAAGGAAACTGACAGATACATTCTAGTCGTATTGTGAATCAACTTCAGAAAGTATTTAGTACATCGTTTGAGTTTCTATTGCCCATACTGATTATGGATTCCTTGATGTACAGTATTTACCTCAGGTCATCGCCCACGTGGAGGTCAATAGACAGTAATATAACGAATTAGCCACTACCGATTTTCATCCTGGTAAGTAACCCTCATCACTTTTATGAGGACACAAAATGCGCTAAAGGGGTGGCAAAACACTAGCTTGTCGTCGCCGCCTGAAAAAAGAATTGCCACCTACGCGCTAGAGTAGCCATGTCATCCGTGAATGGCGGGACTACACCACACGTACGGGTTGCAGGCAACAACTATCATTTCCGATTTTCCGGCACACGGGCACCGATGCGGGGACACCACGGCTGCAAACATGGATCTGCTTAACCTGTCGTAGGCCCAAAAGCCGACCACCTTGTGGCGAGGCCAAAGAGAGCGGACCAGTAGGGCTGGCATGCAGCAACACTTGAAATATTAAATTGTGGGGCTCGAATAGGTACCCGTGCGCCGGAGATTACACTCTCACCCGCGTCAAAGGTTTAAAATAAAGGAGCAGCGACAAGGGAATGGAGGTTGCTGAGGAGGAAGGAGGCGAAACTTGCAAGAGGCTGCATGGCTACGTGGCGGCAGGGGATGGGAATCTGGGGGGGGGGGGGGGGGGGGGGGGGCGGGGGCCGGGGGCGGCAGCCTGGCGCACCTGCAGCTCATACGTGCCAGGCTGCAGGTCCTGATGGATGGTGCCCCAGCGGTAGTTGGGGTCCGGGAAGGCCGACACGCGGTACCACACTATGAGGTGCTCCGACATTGACAGGTTCTTGTCGGTGGTACCGCCGCCCCGGAGGGTCGCGTTCTGGTTGTAGTTGACGGCGGGGACGTCCCCGAACAGGTAGTTGCGGTCCGAGCGCCAGGCGATGCGCTCCTGGTCGATCTGATGGCCGCCAGGGCGGGGCAGCGTGTCGCGAAGATCAACGCGGCCATCATCGGGGGGGGACCGACATACATTGCCACTGTTGGGTAGAGGGTCGGCGTTATTTCACTGCCGCAGTGCCACTCTGGATCGTTAGGACGTGACCACTGCTCAACATGGGCATGCTCAACATGGGCGCACATGCCGACTTCGCTGGCAAACAGCTATGGATATAATCAGGAATGGACGCATCGTGGCACCGCTAAAGCTCTAGCGCTGGCAGCATCAAACAGTTCACTTAGTAACGGACGAAAACAGTCTTTCACCGATCTTATTGACAGGCTTCTGAGAACCCGAAACATAGATAACGGGCGCCGGCCTGGTGCACAGATCACTTTCAGGGTCGAACCCAGCTTAATTTGAAGCACGAGCTGTGATAGATAAAACCCCGACACGCATGGCCTGGGCAAAGCACGAGTTAGTACATGCGGTGGATGTATAATTGTGTATACATGTACATGTACATGTGTGTGTGTGTGTGTGTGTGTGTGTCTGTGTCTATGTGTGTCTGTGTCTGTGTGTGTGTGTAGGCAGGTATACAGCCTCTCTATCTATCTCTCTATCTATATGATATAATAATCTACATATAGAAAAATATCTGCACCATTAAAAACTCGCATATCTACATAATCCCTAAACACCTTACGGCATACACATACACGTATGTATGTATAGAACATAGATACATACATGCACATCAGCATTTATATCAACATATGTCTATCCGGGTACCTACGCAACCCATAAATACCCTTATCACAAAGTTGGCCCTGCCAGAAACCTGTAAGGACATTCGCTATGGCTTTCCATAATTCCGTCTAAATATTTGACCTGTAGCAGGTAGTGTTCTTCGTACCGCGTCTGCACCCGTATACATACACACACACACACACACACACACACACACACACACACACACACACACACATAAGCATCCATGTTATGCCTATGTATGGTGCTCATACATCCGTTGCGGACTCCTCCATAGTAAGCATCCGTGGCTTCACGCGCAGGTGTCTTCCAACACAGGGGGAGACAGGCAGGGCAGCTTGCCTCCATGCCCGAGATCTGGAACGTGTCGTTGAACTGCGACCAGCCGATGAGGCCGCAGGGCGTGATGGCGCCGCTGTTTGGCAACGACTCATTGCGTTCGGTCGTGTCGCTGCCCAGGTAGGCCTGTAGGAGGAGGGCGGGGGGGGGGGGGGGGGGGGGGGGGGTTATAGTTAGGCGCAGAAAACTACTCGCTGTGGCATCCCATTGCCGACGGGGCAGCGCCCATAAAGACCACACACACACACACACACAAATATATATACATATTTAGGTAAAAAACAAATATATAAATATACAAAAAAAATGGGTCATAAAAAAATATGAAAAAAATATATATTGTATTCATCTGTATGTATGTACATATATACACATACATGTATATATTAATACATACATATATTATATTTAC